>RJWJ010026057.1:0-23324 GCA_004363605.1 Indri indri
CAGCCATGGCTGTTCCTACTGGAAGCTGGAACAGGCATACCAGAGGACTGCCTTTCCAGGGCTCTTAGGGGTACCTGAGTTCCCACTGGAGTATAGCTATCAGGCTCAGACTTGAGCAAAAGGCGGGGTCTCTCCTCCTTCTGCCCAGAGTAGCAGTGTCTCAGTAGCAGAGAGCAGGAGAGCTGGGGAGCTCTGTGTTTTGAGCTGAGGGAGGAGGCTTTGCACCACAGTCATTCTGGTGGTGAGTCATGGAGCAGGAGTCTATTAGGACCTTTGGCTACATTGCAGCCTGGAGACAGACAGCAATGTCTAACTGAACTGAGTTTCCTGACCATCAGGATAGGGGCACAACAGGGAAACAGACTGTGTTCCAGCCTGCCAAAGTTGTGGTGCTAGGGAAGCATCCTTTACCTTTGGAGAGACTACAGTGCATTCCACCAGAAGCTCCCTGCCACCCTTATTAGGGACTGGTATTTGTGCTTGTCGTATGGGACTTGAGTTCAGGCTTGTCCAGTACAGCTACACCCAGCTTCATCCCCCACCCTCCAGGGCTTAGCAGGGAGCTCAGGCCACTATGCATTCCACAGACCAGCCCATTGCCTGCAGCAATTGAGAGCTGCAGGAAGATCAGACATAAATCCAACTGCTACTGCCACAGCTGGCTTTTACTAATAAGCACCACCTAGTGGTCTTGAGATCAAACTGCAGAACCAATACAAAATCTGCTGACACAAGTGCACAGTGTTAGGAATAGATAAGCTTCTTGAGATCTCCATTGGCCCCTCAGGAGGTCATGCGCTTAGTCACATGCCCAATACATTGTTACTGCAACCAGCATTTGAGAAAGCAATCACACTATAGCTATCTATAAGCAAGGAATACATACAGAGTCATTGCCACTGAACACACCCAGAAGCAAAACCAAACAACCATACACTACATTATAGTCACTTTTAAGGGGGAAAAAAAAACAAGCAAACAAGTCCTATCCAAATGAAATTAAATTCAAAAGTAAGAAGATGAAATGTTTCTCCAGATGAGAAGGAACCAGCATAACAATTCTGGCAGTAGAAAAAACAGGGTATAATGACATACCCTACAGATGACACTTGCTCTCTAGCAATGGATCTTAACCAAAATGAAAATTCTGAAATGCCAGATAAAGAATTCAAAATATAGATTGTAAATAATCTCAATGAGATACAAGAGAAATCTGAAAACCAATACAAAGAAATCAGAAAATTAATTCAGGATATGAAAGAAAAAATTACCAAAGAGATATATATTTCAAAGAAAAAGCAAGCAGAAATTCTAGAAATGAAAAATTCATTAAAGGAATTCAAAATTACAGTTAAAAGCTGCAACAATAGACTAGACCAAGCAGAGAAAAGAATCACAGAACTTGAAGACAGATCCTTAGAATTAACTCAGACAAAAATAATAAAAAAAAATTTAATAAAATGAACAAAACCTTAGAGAACTATGGAATTATGTAAAGAGTCCAAACCTATGAATCACAAATATTCCTGAGGGAGAAGAAAAAGCAAAAACTTTGAAAAACCTATTTGAAGATAAAATTGAGGAAAACTTCTCTAGTCTCACTAGAGATTTAGACAATCAGATAAAAGAGGCTCAGAGAACTTTAAGGAAATACACTGTACAAAGGACTTCATCAAGACTAAAGTCAACATGAATTTTAAAAAATTCTAAAATCAGCAAAAGGAAAGCATCTAGTCACCTATAAAGGAAATCCCATCACACTAACAGCAGACATATCAGCAGAAACCTCACAAACAAGGGAGATTGGGGCCCTATTTTCAGATTTTTTAAAGAAAAAAAATGTCAACTATGAATTTTGTACCCTGCTAGCATAAGGTTCATAACTGAAGGAGAAATAAAGTCTTTTGCAGAAAAATAAATTCTGAGGGAATTTGTTACCACTAGATTGGCCCTATAAGAAATGCTGAAGGAAGCTCTAACTCGATACTCACCATTATAAAACCACACAAAAGTTAAAACTCAGAAGTCTTACAAAACAATTACACAAATAGGCTACAAAGCAACTAGATAACAATTAACATGGCACACATCAATATTAATCTTGAACATAAATGGATTAAATGCCCACTTAAGAGATATAGATGGACAGAATGGTAAAAAACAAACAAACAAACAAACAAAAAAACCATGACCCAACTTTATACTGCTTAGAAGAAACCCACCTTACTATTAAAGACACTTATAAATTGAAGATAAAGGGGTAGAAAAAGATATTCCACGTGAACAGAAACCAAAAGTGAGGAGGAGTTCTACACTTATATCAGATAAAACAGACTTTAAATTAACAACAGTAAAAAATGACAAAGGAGGTCATTATATAATGATAATGAGATCAATTCAATAAGAAGATATAATAATCCTAAATATAGATGTACCTGATACTGGAGCAACCAGATTCATAAAACAAATTTTAGCAAACCTAAGAAAAGAGATAGATGGCAATGAAATAATAGTCAGGGACTTCAACACCCCTATGACAGCACTAGAAAGATCATCAAAACAGAATGTCAACAAAAAAACATTGGACCTAACTTGGACTTTAGACCAAATAGGCCCAACAGACATTTACAGAACATTCTACTTAATGACCACAGAATATATATTTTTCTCATCAGTGCAAGGAACATTCTCCAAGGTAGACCATATATTAGGCCACTAAACAAGTCCCAATAAATTTTTAAAAATTGAAATCATATCTAGTATCTTATTATGTCATAGTGGAATGAAACTAGAAATCAATTCCAAAGGGAACCCTTGAAACTACACAAATATATGGAAATTAAACAACCTGCTCCTGAATGATCTATGGGTCAACAATGAAATTAAGATGGAAGTCAAAAAATCTTTTATTAAAATGAATGAAAAAGCAGACACAACATACTAAAACCTCTGGGATACAGCAAAAGCAATGCTAAAATGGAAGTTTATAATGTTAAAGCCTACATCAAAAAAATAGAACACAAATTAACAAACTAACATTGCACCTCAAGGAACTAGAAAAACAAGAAAAAATAAAAAACTAAGGTGTCAGAGGACAAGAAATAACACAGAACAGAGCAGAACTAAATTTATATTAAGACCACAAAACAAAACAAACAAACAAAAAACAATATAAAGGATCAAGAAAACAAGAAGTTGTTTCTTTGAAAAGATAAACAAAATTGATGGATGGCTAGCTAGACTTACCAAGCAAAAAAGAGAGAAGGTTCAAATAAACACAGTTAGAAATGGAAAAGGAGACATTACAACTGATACCAAAGAAATACCAAAGATCATCACAGACTACTATGAACAACTCTATACTCATAAATTAGAAAACCTAGAGGAAATGGATAAATTCCTAGAAACATACAACCTCCCAAGTTTGAACTGGAAATAAATACAAATCTGAAACAGACGAAGAATGAGTTGTGAGACTGAATCAGTAAAAAAAAATTTCCCAACAACAACAAAAAAAAAACCCCAGCACTAGATGAATTCACAGCTGAATTCTATCCTATGTACAAAGAAGTAGTACCAATCCTACTAAAACGGTTCTAAAAAAATCAAGGAGGAGGGGATTCCTCCTTCACTTGTTCTATTAAGCCCATATTACCTTGCTACCAAAGCCAGGCAAGGATACAACAAAAAGAGAAAACTACAGACCAATATCTCTTATGAGCATAGATGTAAAAATCTTCAGCATAATATTAACAAACTTAATCCAACAGCACATCAAAATGATAATATACCACGATCAAGTGGGTTTTATTCCAGGGATGGAAGGATGGTTCAACATATGCACATCGATAGATGTAACCCACTACATAAAAAGAATTAAAAGCAAAAACTGTATGATTACCTCAATACATGTAGAAAAAGTATTTGATAAAATTCAGCATCCCTTTGTGATAAAACCCTTAGCAAAATAGGCATAGAAGGAATATACCTCAAAAGAATAAAAGCCATGTATTACAAACCCACAGCGAACATCAGACTGAACAGAAAAAAATTGTAAGGATTCCCTCTAAGAACTGAAACAAGATAAGGATGCCCACTGCCACCACTTCTATTCAATGTAGTACTAGAAGTTCTAGTGAGAGCAATCAAGCAAGAGAAAGAAATAGAAGGGATACAAATTAGAAAAGAAGAAGTCACATTATCTCTGTTTGCTGATGATATGATCATATACCCAGAAAACCCTAAAGAATCTGCCAAAAGACTCCTAGGTTTGATAAATGAATTCAGTAAAGTTTCAGGATACAAAATAACATACAAAATCAGTAGCATTTCGATGTACCAATAACGACAAAGTTGAGAACCAAATCAAGAAGTCAATTCCTATAGCTATTTGGAAAACACAATCCTAAAATTCATATGTAACCAAAAAAGAGTCAGAATAGCCAAAGCAATCCTAATCAAAAAGTACAAAGTGAGAGGTATCACGTTACCCAATATCAAATTATACTACAAGGCAATAGTATCCAAAGTAGCATTGTACAGTATTAGTATAAAAATAGACAGATTGATCAATGGAAGAAAATAGAGAACCCAGAAATAAACCACCATATCCTCAGGCAACTGATGTTTAGCAAAGAAGACAAAACATATTCTGGGGATTGGATGCCCTATTCAATAAATAGCTCTGGGAAAATTGGACAGTTGTATACAGAACAATGAAACTGTACCCCTCTCTTTCACCATATATAAAAATTAACTCAAGATGGATTAAAGAATTAAATATAAGACCTGAAGCTCTAAAAATTCTAGAAGAAAACCTAGGAAAAACTTTTCTGGACATTGACAAAGAATTTATGACTAAGACCTCAAAAACAAATGCAACAAAAGCAAAAACAGAAAAAATGGGACTTAATCAAACTATAAAGCTTCTTCACAGCAAAAGAAGTAGTCGACAGAGTAAACGGACAACCTAAAAAACAGGAGAAAATTCTTTGCAAACTATGCATCCTACAAAGGACTAATATCCAGAATCTACAAAGAACTCAAACAATGAAACAAACAAACAAACAAACAAAAACAGGCTGGATATTGTAGCTCACACTTGTAATTCCAACACTTTGGGAGGCAAAGATGGGAGGATTGCTTGAGGCCAGCAGTTCCAAACAACAACATAGTGAACAACAAATGAGACCTCATCTCTACAAATATAAATAAATAAATTAATTTAAAAAACACATAAGTAATAAAAAATCAAATGAAAAAAGAAAAGAAATAACCCCATTAATAAGTGGGCAAAGGACATGAATAGACATTTTTCAAAAGAAGACATACAAATAATCAACAAGCATATGAAAAAACGCTCAACATCACTAATCATCAGAGAAATGTAAATTAAAACCACAATGAGGTAACATGTTACACCAATCAGAATGACTATTATTAAAAAGTCAAGATGCAATAGATGTTAGGTAGAATGTGGAGAAAAAGGAGCACTTATACATTTTTATTGGGAATGTAAATTAGTGCCACCTCTATGGAAAACAGTATGGAGATTTCCCAAAGAAGTAAAAGTAGAACTAACATTTGATCCAGCCATTCCCCTACTAGGTATATACCCAAAGGAAAAGAAAGCATCATATCAAAAAATACCTGCACTCATATGTTTACTATAGTACTGTTCACAGTAGAAAAGATATGGGATCAACCTAAGTGTCTATCACCTAATGACTGGATAAATAAAATGTGGCATACACACACACACACACACACACACACACGCACACCCACACCATGGAATACTACTCAGCCATAAGAAAGAATGAAATCATGTCTTTTGCAGCAATGTGGATGGAACTGGAGGCCATTATCTTAATTGAAATAACACAAAAACAAAAGGTCAAATGCCACATGCTCTCACTTACAAGTGGGGCTAAATAGTGTGCACATATGGATATAGAGAGTGGAATAATGGACATTGGAGATTGTGAAGGGTCAGAGGTTGGGAAGGTGGGAGGGAGGTTAGGGAGAGGAAATTACTTAATGGGCACAATGTACACTATTTGGGTGATAATTACACTAAAGGCCTAGACTTCACCACTATGTAATATATCCAAGTAACAAAACTGAATTTGTACTCCCTAAATCTATAAAAATCAAAAAAAGTTTAAGAAAGTAAGTCAAATAATACAGGGGTTGGACCAAAAGTCCCACATTTGCCAATATGATGAGGACTACACAGAATAAATTTCTAGGACAGGTTGTAACCTTTGAAGCATGTAGCTGCTGAGCTGGGGCGAAGAAGAGAAAAAGTTCATATGTTAGAACTCTAGGTGGAAGGAAAGCTAAAAAGAAAGGCATGGAAACAGAAAGTACGACATCTGGATAGGGAACACATGCAATGTTCGATGTGATAGATGCATAAGTTATGTAAAAGAGATTAGTGGAAAATACGATATTGATAGTTTAGCATACACAGAATGATAAAGGGCTAAAGTGATCTGCATCTATTCCACAAACGGTACAAAAGCGATGGTCACAAGGGAGAAATGTGAAGCAGGTAATTCAAGTAGGAGACACACTGGGCCAATCACAACCCTCCCAACAAAGTGCGGGTGACTTTCCAGATACATTATAAATTTACCTACCTGTTTTGCTATAAAGTGGATTTTAAGCCAACTATTTCATTCACCCATCACATGGTAATGATAATTACATCTGAAGACAGCCCCATTTAGATGTGAAATGAAAGAACACTCTTCTATAAGGTATTTTTCTAGTGATTACCATGTCAATCTAAATGGTCTATTTCTCAACCAAATTTGCTGTATTTTAAAATATTTACTTATACACTGAACTTTATAATATTGCATAGAAGTCTACTGCATAATTCTTGAAGATGTGTCTCTTAAACTGCTTCCTTTGAAGCCAGGTTTTATAGACAATATGATAGTCATGAGCTTCTTTGCTCACTACCCTCCTTAGGATAGATTATCTGCTGGGAAAATTAACATTTTCTCTTCAACTCAACTAAACTTTGATGTTGACATCCCTAATCTTGTTTGTATAAATAATTTAAATGATGAAATAGTGGGTAGTAAAGAATGACATGGGAGAAATCTTTCATAGTTTGGGTGGATTTTTTTTCTGCCCAAGGATCTTTTTGAATTCCACTTTTATTGCTGTGAGACACAACCTTCCCTCTCCATTTTTATGGAGGATAGTGAATAAATTAGAACTAGTTTTTACCTTTCTTATTGAAACACTTTCATTTTTCAGCTTAAAAAAGACTTAAATCAGCCTTCCTTGGTTAGTCAAGAGGCATGAAAAATGGAATGTTAGACAAAATATCCCAGGCCAGAGACAACATAAGTATTTTATGAAATATGTATCACCTACAAAACACCCTAAATGTAATGTTTCTCTTGGGAGGTCCCAAGTTTAGCTATTATGTCAATAAGTGAGGCTAGATCAAGAGAAATAGTTATCTCCCATGGCTTTGATGATAGTGATTACAGAAGCACAGATCCTGATTGGCACCCAGGAGGCTTGCTTTTCCCAGATCTGTAATCTTAAAACAACTCTTGGAGTCCAGGCTTCTTTCGATTAAGAATTAATCATTCTTTCTCACATCATCAGTTTAATCAAAAGCTGAAGTTTAATAATACATCTAATGAAGACTTCTTAGAAACAGCTCAAAATTTTTAGATTCTTGGGCACTGATCCTCATCAACATATTTTGACTTACTGCTCCTACCTGGGTGGATCAAGACTGGAGGTAGTTTACTACATATCTTAATAGAACAATTCTCTGCTATTCCCAAAGAGTAAAGGCCAATTAGTTAATGGGACGTTCCATCTAAACTTTGTCATTTCCCCCTTTACCAAAGCACAGGTCCAAGTTTCTCAATCAGTATTCTTCATGAACAAATGCAGTACACACATTACTACCCTGAGGAAACATGTGTCAAGTATGTACACACCCACACACGCACACATACCAGTAGTAACCTGTCTTCTCCTTGGATTCTGTAGAAAGAGCCAAATCTGGGTTAAAGTACCAGAAGTCAGTATAGACATGTGATTTCTGAAACTTATTCAAAACCTGTGTTTATTATCACTAAAGGGATGAGGATAAATAATAATAAGAAGAAGAATCACTTGAGAGAGCAAAAAAAAATTGTGTAGTATGAAATGGATCTGTTCTCTGGTACCTTCATCTTTTGAACTGTATCTTAATGATAGAGAGTTTTAAAATACTTACAAAGATACTGCAATTGCCTCCTGACTTTGTCCACTCTTATCCCATTCCAATCTATTCTCATCACTGTGGGTAGGAAATTTCTTCCTAAAATTAAACCAAATCCAGCTCCCTGAACGTCTAAAACGTTTCAATGGCTTTCCATGAATCTTCAAGGAGAAGCTAATATGGCTTCGTGGGCCACTTGTTTTTCTGGCATTTGCCCGACTTACAGACTCATTTCTTGTCTTCCCTTTTCTAAAATCATGCAAACAAATTATACTGAAATACTTGCTTCCTTGCAATCATATCAATATTTTTAACTTTCTAGAATGGCCCCCTCCACACAGTCAGCCCTGTAGAGAGGATTTGACCCGGTTAACTTCTACTCATATTTCCAGAATTGGTTCAGGTCTTATCTTCTTGAAGAAGGTCATCCTGACACTCCAGGATAAATTAAGTGTTCTTGCTTGGAACTTCATTGTTATAATTGCTCAAATGTTTACTGATGAATGAAAGATACGAATGCATGCTTCCCTACTATAGAGAATGTAGTGACAAGATTCTTCTTATACACTAATGGTAAGATCCTATTGGGTGAATGGGCACTGACAATAGAAAAATGACTCTAATCTCAACAATTCTTAGGAAAGATGACTTATGATGTAACATCTCAATATTAAACCTTCATGGAAAAAGTTAATTTTTATGCACAAAAATGCCATATATCATGCCAATTTATATATAAAAGTTTTTGGTACTAATTTTTCTGAGCTAATTCATTGCTCAAGTCCTGATTTCCCATTCAAGTATTATTGATATTATTCTACCATAACAGTTCAAGAGAGTTGACACCCAATTTTCAGAACTGAAAGCATTATAGCCAAGCTTTCTGTAGAAATTTGCGGCTTAATTACTCATTCATTTGTGTCCTAAAAGAACTACAAAACTGCTTTGAAGAAAAATTTAGGCCTTCTCTGAAGAAAAATGGATGATTTATTGAGGTAACCATTCACACATGAGCGTTGTTTGGGTATCTCTGATTTTACTAAATTATTTTATTAATGATATCTTTATTCATATTTCTGCATTTGTCTTAAATTATTCTGAATCCAGAATTAATTCATTTTTATTCAAATTGCTTGGGCTATGATTGCTATCTATTAATAATTTAAGCAGCTCATGGCTGGGTCTAAGAGATGTTTGCATTCAGACAAAGTAGAAAGTGCCACATGACAAGATAGAAGAAGCTAATAAAGCAATGAGGGAGTTTGTAGAATTTGGGCTTTATTTTTTAGGCACCATTTGCATTTCAAGCTTCAGTAGGCTAACAGAAAAACATGTCAGCAATCATGTAGGTATACTGAAATAGGTAAAAGATGTAATAAATTAAGAGAATCAATCATTCATTCATTCAACAAACATTTATTTGGCACTCACTGTCTGCCTGGCATTGTGTAAGTTTCAGTGTGCTATAGGCCATTTCAGAGGGAATTGGAGGGGGTGGGTGGAGGATTAATAGTTTGCATCAAGTTTTTTAATCATAAAATTATTAAAATTTGGATTGTTCCATCACATAGGATTTTAAAATTTCAGTCTAGTTTCCTGAGTCCTAACTAAGTGATTAGATTATTCTGTTTTCTTTTATATTCCAATATGGAAGTGTTCAGTGAGTTTTTAGTTAAAAATTCTGCATACTCTCTTTCTGCCTAAAAATCTCATTTATTCATTATTTCTTTTTCTAACGAGGCTGGATATTTCAATATGTCTTTTTTTTTAAATATGTTGACAATTGCTAACATTTATTGAACACTTACCATGTTCTAAGTAGTAAGTATTTTAAAAATGATATTCGTTTAAATTCTCTTTAGAACAATCCTATGAAGTAGGTACTATTATCTTGCACGTTTGTTAAGTGGATAAAATAAGTTACATTGGTAAGTGAATTAAGCCAGTAAAACTATTCTGAGAGGTAATGGGGAGTCCTGGGTTCAAGTCCGGATCTGACTGTGTCT
Organism: Indri indri; assembly: GCA_004363605.1. Lineage (NCBI taxonomy): Eukaryota > Metazoa > Chordata > Mammalia > Primates > Indriidae > Indri > Indri indri. Next base: position 10,252 of record RJWJ010026057.1, read on the forward strand.
TCACAATCTGCATATTTTATTCTTGCAAATGCTACTACATTGCATCTCAGAATAGATATCCTACCCATTAGTAACACCAAATACCTGAGCCAGGTGTAGCAAAACTAATAGCTATTCTTCTTGAGCACACAGTTATACTTCATTGCTCAGCAAAGGCCACAGACTGAGTGTTAGTCAATGGAATACAGGTGGAAACAAATTTTGCCATTTTTAACATAAGGCTTTTAAGAAGTTAGTGCACCCTCTCACATCCCTTTATCCAATTCCTTCAGCTAAATCCAGACAGGGGTCTATGACACAAAAACCAAAGGACACAACCCCAAATCATTGGGAACCTGAATCACTACGTGGAAAGAAAGTTGGTCCCTGGCTGCTGCACCAGCAAGAAAGAAACATCTATCACTGTGAAGGCATTTATGACTCTATTTATTTATACCCAAGAGCTAGTCTACCTAACCAATACACCGAGAGTTTTTCATTGAAAATACCGTTTTGGTTATTTGTTACCTATTTCTTATGATAATCCAAATTGAGAAATTATACTTTGTGGGCATATTTCTCAAGATGATACAGAGGTATTGTCTTTATTTCTCTCTCTTTATATTTTATTATGTCACCCTATTAATTTCTCATGAATTTTTTTCAAGCGCTTTGTGAAATGAGGTGAGAAAGAAAAAGAAAGAAAAGAAGGAAGAAAAGAAAGAAGAAAGGGAGGGAGAGAGAGAGAGGGAAAGAGAAAGAAAGGAAAAATTTGAGTGACGAAAAAGGAAAGAGGGGAACGGGTTAGACACAAAGAGAACTCATGGGGGTGTAATTTGGGAATGTGAGAAATTCTGCAGGTCAGCCAACACAAACCCTTTCTTCTTAGTCTGTTTCTACTATAGGGACATAAAAGTGAAATATTTTCCTAGTCATGCTCTTTCTTAGCTGCCACTTCAGAAAGCAGTGAGTCACAGGCAGGAATCTGCTAGGTTTTTCTGGGAAAGATTTAGCACTTAGGATGAAAGGGACAGATGAAGCTGCCCTGCTGCTTTCCCTTCTTCCTTCTTTCTGCCCTAAATAGAAATGAGATATTTGGATTTGGGATGACTATCTTGTGACCGAGATGTGAGAAGTCTGAAAAAACTCTAAGAAAACTCGGGAGATGTCACTCAGACATAACTGAGCTGGCTAAGTACATGCAGCAGCCTCCTGCCTCAAGTCTTCTATGGTCAGAAAAAGAAATCCTATTTTTCAGCTGATTTTAACTGGGTTTCTATTTCTCATAGCTGAAAAGCTTCATATTTGACTTAGGAATATTAAAAGAAAGACAGAACCTGAGAGGATGGAATTACGTGAGTGGTTAAAAAGGTCAAGGACAGGTAATTTGAGTGTAATGGCCCAAAAGGATGGCGGCATGAAACAGTGGAGCCATTTGGCGGGGGGAAACAAATTTATCTGGAGCATCTCAAAATGCATCTAGGGCATCCAGGTGTATGGGCTATTCTCTGTTATAGGAGTTGCCTGCAGCTTTCCCTTGGCAGGGATAGCTGAGCCGAGGCAGTGGTTAAACATCACTAGGAATGGCAATGCAAAGAACAATGGGGAGCATCTACATTCAGTGGGTGTAGAAAAGAAGAAATTCTTGCTATAAACAAGAAATGAAACATAGAGAAATATGGAAGTAAGGCAGAGCTCCAAAAAGATGGGTTGGCCAAGAGTGTAAAGGATATGCCTTCAAAGACAAATAATGAAAACCACCTTCAAACTGATGTCTCCTGTCACTTGCTGGCCTGCCCTTGTGATACTGTTCTCTACTCTGACCCTATGTTTAATTTTCCTTGGCCTCCCCCTCTTGCTACATCTCAGGCTTTCTCCTCAGTTAAGAAAAGCTTCAGCATATTCAATTCATTATGTGAATCAAGGTCACACTATCAATTGTTCTTTTCATTTATTCATTCATTTTCTTCTTTGATGACCACTGCAAATGCAGTGTTTTTTTTCTTTCCTTCAAAATCAATTTCTATACCACTTACAACCAAATCAGGAAAAGATAGATAACCCAATAGAAAAATGGGCAAGATACTTGAACAAGCATTTCATATAAAAGATCCAGAAAGCCAATAAATACTTGAAAGATTCTCAACCCTATCAATAATCAGGGAATTGCAAACTAAAACTCCCATATGCTACCTCTACAAACTAATCAGAATAGCTAAAATTATAGACGGACGATAGTAACTATTGGTAAGGATGAAGAGCAAAAGAAAGTCTCACAGATGGTGGTAAGAGTATAAACCAAATTGATATGACCCTTTTAGAAAACTGGCATTATTGATTAGAAATGAATATGCATATACCTGATGAGACAGGAATTCTGCTTTGGATTGGAGCTGTTCATTACTACTTTCATTGATTTAATTGAGAGTTCTATGAGAATTTGACTTGGTAGGCACTTATATTTTTTAAGTGAGAGAAAGCTTGCAAAATGCTTAAAGAATGGTTTTAGCATTCAAAGTACTTAAATATAAGAATTACATATAAAACCTGAATAAACAAATTTGTCTTGCTTTTCAATGGGAAATAAAAGAAAGCATACATCTGAGCCACTTCATAACTTTGTATTCATTGAGGACAATAGAATGCGAAGACACCATTATTTAACAGCAGAATGTGTACGAGTCCATTACATGTTTTATTCTCTTCATTCTCACACTGAATTTATGAGGTGGGCGCTATTACCCCAAATTAGCACTTTAGAAAACAGAGATGCAAAAAAGCCAAGTGACTTGCCCAAGATTACATAACAATTAAATGACCTAGCCAAGACTTGAATCTCAGACTGTGTGATTCCAAAACCCGTGGTCTTTCTTCTCTATCTTCCCATCTCATATCTATGAAGGTTAATGAGACATGCCTGTGTACGAAGGGGACAGGGACTGCTGATTCCTTGCATAACATTTTAAAATGTGATTTTTTATTGGCCTCTCTTTATTTTGGTGCTTAACGTTTAATATCTAAATTAAGAAGACATTATCTTTATATCTTTTGTAATGCACCACTTTCACAGTTATCCATCAAACCAGTTGGAAGTCGTGGTTGGAAATTCCTAGAGACTGCTAATAACGGTGCTAAATTTCTTTTCATTAGTTCCATTCATTAGCTTCAATAACTGAATATATTAACTAGACCTCACACATATATTAATCCCATAACTTATTAATGTTCAGAATAAAATTCGATTGTCACATTTTTAAATACATGCCTTGATTACTGAATGAAATGGAACTGTTATTTAAGGATTTAAAATATAAATTGTGACTGTTGGATGTTGCCCCCCTGATATTTTTTTCAGGCAAATAAAAACTAAAAACACTTTTTACAAACAGTTACACACAGAAACACAACTTCAGAATGGAAAACTGTTTAAGGGACATTTAGTAGTGTGTAGGGGGAAGAAAAAGCCCTCTTGTTATAGGCGGTATAAAAATTTCCCAAGATTCTTAGGAATAAAATGGCCTTCTTAAAGTAACTTGTGTAAAACTTGATCTACTGATAAAATTTAAATCTACATTTCTCCATCTTTAGATACCTAGGGTTAAGTGAGAACTGATTTATATTTAGAACGAGTTATACTATGACAAAATTCCAAATTGAGTTTCTAACAGTCCTAACATGTAGTTCCTATCCTAAGTATTTTGTCTGCTATCCTACGTATTTTGACCGAGCAGTTGAAGTACCAATGACATCACCTGCAGGAAGCTTGCCTGTCCTGCTGACAGGAGGCAAACACCGAGAGAGAGCAGATGTTAGTAAGGAGGTGAGACCACGGAAGTGGCAAAAAGTGATTTAAATAGAGATATCCAAAGCAAAAAAAAAAACTATCATTTTTTTTTTTTAAATGTAAGGCTTATTCTTTTCTTAACTCTTAACATAATCTTACACAGACGCAAACAAAGGTACTTCCCTAGAAGTGCAGTTAGATCCTTCTTCAGCCGGGTGATGGTCAGGGTGAGGTGGGAAGGAGGAAAGGATGCCTACCTTTGCTTGTCCAGCTTTGGTGATGGCAGGTATATTAAAGAACTGCCCAGTATAAAAATGCAGCCCACTGAACAGGATCACTGCAATTGAATCTCCTTCCTTCTCAATTACTTCAAGGATATCCTCCATTCTTAAAGTTTCTTCCCCCTAAGTCAAGTTAGGCACAAGTTATGTCATATCAACACTGATATTTTTGCCACTTCATATTCACCCATCTAAATTTCACCATGAACTCTTTTCCATCATGAGAAAAATCAAAAATTATTTTCAGAATAAGTCTCTTCAAAAATCTGGCAAAGGAGCAGCATTTGAGCTTGCTTATTATTATTAAAAAATGATAATAAAATAGTAAAAGGGATTTTTATAGTATAAGTCTTCACAAAAGCCTAATTGCTTGATTTATCCTCCAGTAAATAGTTTTCTCCTTATTTCCAACCAATAAAAACCCACAAATATTATATAAGAAGATAAATAGTTGGAAATTAGTATTGCACTTTTTTCAACCTAATATCATCATTTTTCTTCAGGAAAAAAATCCACTTATACATTTTTCATCTGGGTGTTACCTAACCAATATCTTCTATCAGCTTAAGAGCAAAATCTCTCCAAACTAATCTAAAGATCAATAAAAGGTAGTAAAACTCATTATTGTAGAGGGTTTTTGCCCCATATCTCCCCACTACAACTAATGATTGACTACTTAGTGAAAATAGTGAGTGAATTTAGATTTGGTCTTGCAAACAACTTGAGCCAAAAGAAATCAGTTAAATACAGATTCTGGTCTAATTATGAAGTTTTTATAAACTTTCTCCAATGCTAAGTATGACATGATTTTGAGGTCAATATATCATTAATTGCATTAATATTTGGGGGAAGCTCATGAAGATATTATCCTTTTATTTTTAACCTTTTATAATTTTTGCTATTTGCCAATTATTCTGCTCCACGTTAGGGGTGTGTGTGTGCGCGCGCGCGCGCGCGCGCGCGCGTGTGTGTGTGTGTGTGTGTGTGTGTAATACACTCTCTACTTGAAAAAGTGTGGAACTTGTTTATAAAATAGGCATCTATAAAAACAGTATTGATATTGAAATCTCTGAATTATTAAGTGAAGTGTAACATATATATGAAAAGAATTTCATTGTAAGAAAAATTCTAAGAAAAATCAATTACTTGGAAATCTAAAACTCTTTATTCTTAAATAAATTTAGTTCAGTTTGCCCATCATAATTCCAAAAAAGGTATTATATATATTAATACTTTATTTCCTTATAGAATTGATGTTAAGTAAATAAGAAATATATTTCTTGGTGATAGGATATGGCCCTCTCTTATGTTGACTTGTATGTAATGCTCAAGAGTGGTCTCAAGAGTATGATTAACTCATGAGACCCCAAAACCTTAGTCACTTACAACATTAAAACTTGTGATAATTAGCACCTGTATTCATTTATGCTATAAGTTAACAACTTATATCCTCTCACAGGTATGAGAACTTCTTAATCTCATTAATTTATTGCATGTGGGCAAATGGAAATGAATAGAGTTCTCTTTAATTTGTTCAAAGCAATTCTGGGCTGAAAGAAGTAATTGTTCAGACATTGGCTTAGCAGCCTGGGAGCATCATATGTGAAACCAAAAATTTATTCTGTGTAATTCTCTTGGTGACAGATTACACAAACTGCAGGGTTTATATGTCAAAGTCTGTACAACTGAGCCTTATATCTCTATTAATATAAAATACACACTGTTTTAGACTGTGAACATGTGGTCAAGCCTGATTAGATGTATCCTTTGTTACCTATTTAAATATAAGGATTCTCAAAGAGTTAAAGAAATTTTCCCAAAGTCATATATCCAGTAAGTTGTGGGGTCTGAGATTTCACTGGAGTCTATTAGCTAAGTTGTAAAACTGAGGTTTTCCCCACTACACCACATCCCTTTTTCCACCCTAGTCTAAATGCAAAGGAAATGCTTGATACTTAGATTAAGGAGGGACATGAAAGATAGTCATCATTCAGTTTCAACAAGCATTACTGGTCTTTAACATGATTTTAATGGCACCTATGGGCAATGCCATTTGAAACTGAAAATGAGACACCAGTTTGCCACCCTCTTGCCATCCCATTGAAGGATATGGAAGACTGCAGTGGTATTTATAGAAAAACAGTTTGCTTGTCATGTGGCTAGCCCTTGAAAAATAAAAATAAATACACATCTACATTCTTTTCTGTTTTAAGCAAAGCGATCTAATAGTAACAGAACTATAGGTCTTTTATTCTTTCTTGAAAGTTCCATTAAAGTAATCAAGATAATAAACTTGAGGAAAATGAAGAAAAAGATCAATACTAAATAGAAGCATGATGAATATTTATTTCTTTCTCATATACCTCTCTTGGCTTTATAATACGCATACTTTCCTCAACGTTAAGTCCGTGAAGTTGTAGCTGTGATTCAATAGCATACTGGAAAAGAAAGATAATCTATTTATAATATTAAGCTGAAAGCACCAAAGTACATTTAAAAAAAAAAACACCAAAAACAAATAATTAAATAACAATGCAAACATTATGTTAAATCCGAGGTCAAGGTTAAGAGACCTAAACAAAACACATCGGAGAGGAACAGCTTAATATAATTTACATGCAGGAATCTGAATTTGAAATGTTACATATTAGAGAAGAATGAAAATGTAGAGGTCATCTAGACTTAAGGAGCTACAAGAGATTTTTGGAATAAGATATTAAATCACCGAAGTCAAAATCAGAATTTACAAAACAACCACGGTGAGTAGTATAGACTTGCTATGCCTGAACATAGGATACAGAAATGGCTGAACTTAGAAAGAATAACTGTACTTCCTTGAGAGTACAAGATATGTATGGGAATAAGCAATTACAGGAATTACCTGGAATCTTTTGAAGATATTAGGATTCCGATCCATTTTAGTAAGGTAACAGCTATTAATTTTGACATAACATGTCCAAAAATTATAAGGTGTAGGCCAGAATAGTAATAATATAAATAAAGAAATAAAATTTTTCTAACATCGAAACTGAAATACACAATGTACTTTTATTTTTATTATTTTTTTAACTTGTCACTGACTTGAAACTCATACACAATGTACTTTTTATCTGTGTCTGTGTCTAGAACAATCAAATTTCTTATTAAGTAAATTACTGATAAAGTAGCATGATTTTTTTAGTGAACCACAAGAAATATTTTTAATCTCTAATAAATTTTTTTATAATAAAGCACCAATAATTATGCTAGCATGCTATGAGAACAGAGGGACAAATAAAAGTTTATATTCCTATTCTATGTAGCTAAAGGGTTAAGAACTGAGGTTTGTATTGATTTGGTTTCACATACAAATAAAATAGCAACAAGAATTAATAAAACATTTATAACTGCACATGATTTAGACCAGCAATTTGCTCAATGTCTTTAAAAAGACCAATAAATCAATGTTCCTATTCAATCCTTTCTTCCCTTAGCACATGTTTTACTTGAACAAAAGAAATAAAGTTACAATCTATGAAAAAAATGCCTAAATCAAAAGCATTTGACAGATCTTTTTATTGTAAGGTTACTTGGAAAAGACTAGTGAATAAACATTCAAGTCAGGAAAATGATATGCTCCTCTAGGAAGAATAGAAAGAACATAAATATAATTTAAAGAAATCCTTACATGATCAGAAGGGAAGGCTTTGGCCTCTAGAAGAATTTTATGCCGTGTCGGCGTAGGCTTAAAGAATGATAACTACAATGAAACAGATTTATTGAAAAAGCATTAATACACAATTTGTGCATTTGTTCATTTATATCACACTTTCATGTTATAATCTCCAGCATTTTAAAGACATTAATTAATTAAACATCTAAGGTGTCTGTTGGGGTACCTTTTCAATTAGGCTTGTTTCCAGTGAATTATAAACAGAAAGAAGATACTGGCTCATTATGTTTATCAGTAAAAAAGCTAACTCAGGGGAAAATGTGAATCAGATAAAAATAAATCCTCAAACTTTACTCAAATATTAATTGAAAAATTATCTTTCCAAAGCATTTCATGGTAGTTTCTGTAGTGTGACATTGAAATATCACGTTCTATGTACTTATATTGACTTCTTTTATACTGCCAGTTTGGTTTCCACTGCACAACCTTCCCACTGTTGTAATATTTTACGGGATTTTATTTTGGGTTCAACTAAAAGTACCTTAGCTCTAACATAAAACATCTGCAATTCCTAGAGGCACCGGCAAGAGGTAGTTTGTTTGTTTAGTGGGGCTCTTTCATCTCTCCACACAGTTCTTGGGGAATGAGATTGGTGATAACAATTAAAGTGATAGCTATTATTAACTGGGTCTTGATCACCGGCCAGCGCTAAAGCAACTTTCACATATTATCACATTTAATCCTTGTATAGATCTTTGAGGTAGGTATTACCATCCTCATTTTTGCAAAGGAGAATATTAAGACATGGAGATGTCAAAAGCTTGTCCAATGTCAAATAGGCATTAAGTAATTTAGCTGGGGGTCAAATCCAGGAACGTCTGAACATGTATATATGTCTCCAAAACATACTTACACAATGAAATCAAGATTTTTCAAAGCATCAAGCAATGACTATAGATATCACATCCCGAATGGAGAATATAAATGATATTTTATTGAGTATTTAAGATGAAAGAAGTATTTTAAATGTAGGAACTCATTTAAGGTAGTAGATCCCTTTTCTTCAATTTAGCTTTATTTTCCAAGTCTTTTAACCTACTCCCCAAAAATTAATCTACAAAAGTATGCTGATCCATAATTCTCACTCTGCTGAAATCTAACATATTGAAAAATTGTCTTTCCAAAGAGTTCAATGCTTTGCTAGCATTTGTACATCATTGTTTTGCATGCTTGCAAGCAGTTTCCTTTTTCTTCCGCTGTGACTCTTACTCCTTATTTTCTGAGACAAGAACTGTTCATTATTCTAAAGCTCTTTGCAAGAGTCAACTCTTCCATGATTAGGAAGAAGCCATTATATCATGGTCCAGCATTTCCTAGTAAAAATGAAAATAACCTTGCAATTTATTTTTAAATAAGTAAACCACCAGATGCTCATGAATTAAAGATAGAAACCATCAGATTCTGTAAATGACTGTATTCTAAACATTGGTGGGAAAGGAAACTCACCAGTAGAAGATGTAAATTAACAGTCAAAGCATTCATTAAGGCAATTTCTTTCTCATTGGCTCCTGCAAAATAAACATATCATAATTTAGATGTTTCTATTACTTCTAAAGATACTTAGAAAAACAAAGTAGGAAGCATCACTTGATCATTCTTAATGCTTTTAGAGATAAGGGCATATTTCATGTGTCATCACAAAGAAATGGAAGCTTTCCCACTTGACTCATTTTATCAAATGATATCTGAACTAACATGTACACAGCTAGCTAAAAATTATATTTCCTTTTTCATGTAGTAAATAAAAACTAAATAATGAAGCATTCGCTTTTTCCTGGAAAATGAAAATGATATATCCTATTATCAGCTAGTTTGTCAAATTCCCAAAAAGTACATTTTTGTGGTAAGTGTATCTCCAAAAGGAATCTAATAAGGTATTAAGGCCAATAACAGTTTTAAAGCTGGCTGTTTCTGATATCAAATTAAAATGCACCTTTAATAAAAGATGGCTACTTTGCCAAACATAATTCATTGTTATTACAGTGAGATATATAACAAGACAAAACAACTACATAGCAAAATACAATGACCTAAATAGCTCTCGGGTTTATTCATACACACTGAGGTAAAAGATAATAGAGATGTGTAGTGTCTGCTGAGAAAATATGCAGTATTAAGATATCCCCTACATAATCATAATATGATCTAATTCCTCTTAACAAGGGTTTTAACACTAGAAACAGACCTAGAGAATACATTAGCTGCTTAAGAATTTATAGCATAATAACAGCAATATTAGTACCTCTCATGTTTTGAGTTCTTATATCTCCTTACTATTCCTGAGAAAAATAGGCTGTGTACCTCAATGTTTGTAAGGCTGTACTACATGTTAGAGCAAATGCATAACACAAGTCCTACATTTTCTATCCAAAGAGATATTTCTGATAGAGTCCCATTTTAAAAGAATAGCCAGTAAGTGGAATAATAAATCTAATAGATAGAGTTTAGGGTAAATTCACTGGACAGAGAGGCCATAAAAATAAGTGTATAATTTAGGAATTTATATTTCAACATAGCCATTTAAGGAAGCTCCTGTCATCTTCATCTGGTCAAGGAAAACTTCTTATTGCATTTGCCATACGGATTTCTGCATTTGATATACAAAGTTAGTGGACAAGTGGTGGGTGCTAATACATATATTGCTGGTCATTGCAAAGCAAAGGTCTGAAGTCAAGGGACAATCAGAACAATCTCAATCCATATCCCTAGCACTGAATAAAATTTCTTCTAGACGTACTATATATATATGAATCTGATAAATTTATGTTACTTATAATGGCATATGCCTTCTCCTAAAGAAAGAAAATCTCATTGAAATATAATTTTTAAAAAATGCTACTAGCTTTATTGTATTCATTTCTTTATACTGTGGTGTAAATTTTTTCTGTTATTTCTAAAACAAATAATATCTAAGATATTTAACCTGATCTTATCCTTTTTTTCCTGTTAACTATTTACATGCATCTTTTCTGAAAACCATTTATTAAAAAAAAAAAATTGGCAGGGTGAGTGGAAGGAAGAAAGGAAGGAAAAGTAATATGAAGAGAAATCAGAATCAGCAGAAAGAGTGGCATTTGAAAAAAGAAGAAAATAAAAAAGAAAACATGATAGTTATCACAAAATGAAAAAAATAAATGCAAGAAGCAGGAAGTGGGGGAACTTTCTATAGAAACTCAGACATTATATTTTTGCTTTAATATTACATGCTGATTAAAACAAATACAGATTCCTGGGAAATTTTTGTTCTCCAGACAATACAGTGTTCATTTGTATCACCTAAAATTTTTTGGGCAAGGGAATGTGATGAATCTACATACATGCCCACCCCTAGATGCGCCGGGCTGAATTAATGTACATTTACACTTGGCATTGAGTAACAAGAGGAATAGAGGTCATTCTTCACCTCACTTTTCAATGGCATGCTCTCACTTGGACCAGTTCTTTGTAAATAATCCCTCCTCTATTTGAATAATTGCACCATGGACCACTTCAAATAAAATTCACCTGCTACTGAACTTTGTCCAAGGACAGGGTCAGTCTATTTAACATGCATGAATGTGCATGCACGTGTAAAGGGGTGGTGTGAATATTAAAGTTTCAAAATATTAACAGAAGTGTTTCTTACAAATATAAGCTAAAGGCTCTGAAGAATCAAGCATTCTTAACATCAAAGCCACAGAAGACTGATTTTTAGTGTGTAGCAATACCTCATTTTGTTGCACTTTACCTTATTGTGTTCTTTACAAATTGAAGGCTTGTGACAACCTTGCATGGATCAATTCTATCAGTGTCATTTTTTTTTTTTAACAGTGTTTGCTCACTTCATGTCTCTGTGTCATATTTTGGTAATTCTAACAATATTTCAAACTTTTCATTATTATTATATTTGTTATGATGATCTGTAATCAGTGATCTTTGATATTACTATTATAACTATATTAAGGCACCACAAACCATGCCCATATAAGATGGCAAGCTTCATCCATAAATTTCATGTGTGTTTTGATTGCTCCACTAACTGACCATTTCCCTGTCTCCTTCCCTTGGGCCTTCCTATTTCCTGAGACACTAAAATATTGAAATTAGGCCAATTAATAACCCCACAATAACCTTTAAGAGTTTCACGTCTCTCACTTTAAATCAAAAGATAGAAATGTTAAGCTTAAAGAGGAAGGCATGTCCAAAGCTAACATAAGCTGAAAGCTGTACCTCTTGTGCCAGTTAGCCATGTCAAGATTGCAAGAAAAAGTTTTAGAAGGAAATTAAAAGTGCTATTCCAGTGAACACAGGGATGATAAGAAGGTGAAACAACCTCAGCGCTGATATGGAGAAAGTCTGAGTGGTCTGGATTGAAGATCAAACCAGCCACAACATTCCCTTGAGCCAAAGCCCAGCCCAGATCAATGCCCCACCTGTCTTTAATTCTATGAAGTCTGAAAGAGGTGAGGAAGCTGCAAAAGAAAAGTTGGAAGCTAGCAGAGGTTGGCTCCTGAGCTTTAAGGAAAGAAACATGAAAGTGCAAAGTAGACATAGATCCCAGGAGAAAGAGGAAGAAGCATAGATGCTGGGTGGCTCCCAGGGTGCAGAGGTGCCACTGCCTACACGGAGCCCCCTGGCACCGCTGGAACAATGAATGCCAATCTCTTCTTTAACAATTCATCAGTGGGTAAAATTATTAGATCCCACATATTTGGTCATTTCAATTAGAAAAACAGGAAAATAGGGGCAAATGACATGACTTGGAGGACCAAAGGTTACAGAGGTTACAAGAAGCTTTGAAGAGGAGTCTCTCAGCAGTGTGTCCTAACCTGTAGCTTTCTTGCCTTTCATGGCACCCATGGTATTTCTGTTGATGATGCCAGCAAAAGGGATAAAGTCCATGATTTTAAATCAGGTTTCCTTCTATGCCTACGCTATAGCATTCAACATTACCAGTGGAAATTTAAGTTACAGTCATTGTTCACAAGAGAGTATATAGTAAGTACTAAGGCCAGGAGTAATTGTTTCTTCAATATTCTTTGGATTAATCCCCAATTTGGCTCAAATGAAGTATTCCCTGGATAACTTTTGGACCCAAAGAACCCTATCTTTCTCACCCAAGTCAGTGGAATGAATGTTTTGTATCCTGAAGTCTAGAGCCCATTTGAGGGATTGAGATCATGGACAGGGGTCCAGGTGCAGTGGCTCATGCCTATAATCCTAACACTCTAGGAGGCCAGGGCAGGAGGATTGCTTGAGCTTAGGAGTTGGAGACTAACCTGAGCAAGAACAAGACCCCATCTCTACCAAAAAGACAAGAAAAGAAAACCCAGCCGGG
>RJWJ010026058.1:0-23323 GCA_004363605.1 Indri indri
AGGTGGATTCTGTAGGGATTTGAGTAGGCAGAGATTTGGGTATATTTAGGGGTCCTGGAACCAATCCCCTGCATATATCAGGGGATGACTGTGCATTGGTGATGATAACTATTGCTGTTATTATTATGATATATCTCCATGTATCTTAAACACATTTTATTTTAAACATAAAAAATGATACATTTTATTAAATTATAAATTTAGTATCAACTTGAAACTTGGGAGGAGAAAAAAAGTATTTTTAAATAAACTTTCAAAAGCAAGAGTTCAGATGGCAAAACTGACTCCCAAAGGCAATGTCAAAGGTTTTCCATTTCTTGGGTCATTAAAAATAGTCTTTCTAAGACATTCTTTCTAGTCAATGCAGGGTGATGTGATTCCAGGTTGTCAGAAAGATGAACAAGATAACCTGAATGGCCTTTCCATCTTTAAAACTTCTATGATGTTCAGTTACAAGAAGACTATTTTCCTTTTCTATTTTTCTTCTTTACTATTTCCGTTTATCAGATTTCAGTGAGAATGGACAGATTTAAATTTCTGTAACCTATCTATTCTGTCATAGATCTAATACAACCTTTAAATGTCAATTATTTTTTATGTTATTTTCCAGAGGAGTGGGCTCACTACATACTTCTCACATAATGTAAAACCTGAAAGGAAAATTTGGTTACTTATAATAAAAAATAAATTTCACAATTTCTTCCTGTGACTGGTGGTATCTGTGGGCTCAGTTGCACATTTAGTTTTCTCCAGTTTACACATGAGAATCATCCTGTGACCTCCTTTTTCAGATATTTAACATCATCCTCACCCATTGCCATCAAGCTTTTGGTAGGTCCCTACTGAATCAGGTTTTAGGTTAATGTTATACAAAGTTATATTTCCTCCTGCATTACCAAGATTTACCATCTATATAAGACATCTTGATACAGTTGCAATCAACTAAGAGGTGTATAAAATGCCAACTAGGTTAGCATTTTCTGAGGGTCTGTGAAACTCCAGAAAACACAGCAAACATTTTCCAGATTTCGCGTTCTAATTTCTCTCACAATCCTGTAAGGTAGTTATTTCTATTCTCACTTTGAAGATGAGTAGAAAGATAGATAAAATATACACATTCTGTATAGGTTAAGGTTGGAAGCATTACTTGAATTATGCATTGTAAGGAGGTGAGGGAATATTATTTTTATATAGTGTGAGCTTGATCAAGTCATTTCTCCTGCTCAGTTAACTCTTTGGATTAGTTGTGACCAGTTTTGTCTCATCCCTATTGTTTATGGAGCTTATGTTACTTTTTGAATGGAATTAAGTCTAATTTTACTAAAAGGCTGCAATACATTCTTTCCACTGTGCAGATAAGTTGGATCGCATTGGTATGATCCACCCATATTGTATGCATCAGGGAAATGAAAAAAAATCCACGCAATTTGCTAATTAGTAACAATTCAAGTTTGAAAATTCAAATGTTTTAAGCACCATAAAAATGACAAACCACCCAGAATATACCCCAAATATAGGATTTAAACCTAATAATACTATATTATATAATTCTTTCTCTTACTCTGTATTTATAGTATTGTACATACACATTACAGTGTATAAATGTATCATACAGTATTCTAAACCTAAGTTGATGGTAAATAGTCTCACATTTCCTTGGAAAAAGCCTTGCAATCGCCTCCCTTTTTAAACCCTTGCACTTATCAATGACTTGTATAAAGTTATTTATTAGGCCTTCCCAACAGATGCTTACTTAAAAAAATCATTCCTAAAACAGGATTTTTTAAAAAAGTCACCTTTAAGTGTTTCTATTTCTAAGAGTTTCTATTTCTATTTCTAAGAATTTCATAATTATTAACTTACTAGTTTGTTAAATGTTCCTCTGATGAAAGATCTTACCCAGGTTACGATATTCAACAATGGAAAAAATCAAGTAAGTTGTCTAGGTTTCTCATATTCTAATTCATTTTCTTAAGTAATTCTCTAAAAGTGCTTAATTACAGTTATGAAAAACACTGTACTATTAGGGCATGATTCATTCACCTAATTTTAACAATGTTTGATAAATCAAAGTGTATTTAAATTCCTTAACCCAAAACTTTCTACAAAACCAAGTTTATTAAGCAAGATGCCCAAGCAGGAGGTAATCCAATTTTAGGCCTTCCAAATTTATATGATTTGAGATATCCTCTTTAAGAAAATGAATGCAAAATTAGACACAAAAGTAAATGTTTATTTAGAAATAAAATATTAATGGTAGATTACAAATTGCAAAATAGTGTCAATATCACTTCATAAGTTCAAAAAATAAAATACAACACATAAATTTTGTATTATCTACTAACGCAATTCTATAATCTTTTTTCTAATATATTTGGCTGCATACCCTTTGTTTTCCTGTGCTAATTTTAATATATTATGTAAAAAGAATAGAAAGATATCTTTCTTCTGGCATTGCTGATCAAAACAATTTTTTCTATTTTTTAACAATTTGAAAATATTTTTTAAAAAACTTCACAGCCCATTACAGTGCAGTCACATTAACTTTTGGGATTGTCATTAAATTTGGAAATGGCTATCAATTTTCTTTCTTATATGAACTGTTATAGTCATGCACATACTCTTTTATTTATTTATTTTTTTTTGAGACAAAGTCTTGCTCTGTTGCCTAAGGGCATCGGGCTAGCTCAGAGCAACCTCTAACTCCTGGGCTCAAGCAATCCTTCTGCCTCAGCCTCCTGAGTAGCTGGGAGTACAGGCATGCACCACCATCCCTGGCTAATTTTTTCTATGTATTTTTAGTTGTCCAGCTAATTTCTTTCTATTTTTAGTAGAGATGGGGTCTCACTTTTGCTCAGGCTGGTCTTGAACTCCTGACCTTGAGCGATCCTGCTGCCTTGGTCCCCCAGAATGCTAGGATTACAGGCATAAGCCACCATGCCAGGCCATGCACATACTCTTTATAATACCTATAGTATTCCTTCTCAGTCTTTTGGTGTGGTGTCAAATCTGTTCTTATTAGTTTAAAACCTATAGGTTTGTGCCCTATGAAAAGGAATTCTAACCGATACTATTATGCATGATATCTGTAGTGCATTTTTTATGTTTCCCTAAAAGATATGTTCACGTCCTAATCCCTGGTACCACTGAATATGAACTTATTTGGAAACAGGGTCTTTGAAGATCTAATCAACTTAAGATGAGGTAGTACTGGATTAGGGTGGGCCCTAAATTCAATGACTAATGTCTTTATGAGAGAAAGGAAAGTGAAAGTTGGACACAAACACATAGAAGAAAAGAAAGCGATGTAAAGACAGAGACAGAGGTTGGAGTGATGCAATGTCAAATTCAGGGGACACCAAGGATTGCCCGGAGCCAACCAAAGCTAGGAAGAGGCAAGGAAGGATTCTTCCAAGGAACTTTCAGATGGCACATGGTCGTGCTGAAACCTTGATTTTGGATGTCCAGGCTCCAGAACTGCGAGAGAATAAATTTCCATTGTTTTAAGCTTCCAGTTTGTAGTAATTTGTTATGACAGCCCGGTAAGCTAATATAATTAAAAAAGAGAGAGAGAGTGCTTTAATACTAAGTGTGGCAGTTTTAAAATATGTCTGTAAATTCTTTGATATTCCTGTCATTCAAGACATGGAGTCTCATTCTCCTCACTCCCCTCCTCTTGAGTGTGGGCCAAATTTAGTGACTTACTTCTAATAATTGGAATAAACAGGCAGCGACATTGTGAGACTCTGAGGACTAGTTGATAAAAGGCACTGTAACTTTCTTCTTGCTCTCTGTCAGGTCACTTTTCTGGGGTAAAACAGCTGCTGGGCCATAAAGACATTCAAACAGCCTTGTGGAAAGGCTGATGTAATGAGAATCTGAGGCCTCCTGCCCACAGATGTGTGACTGAGCCATTTTCAAAGTTCCAGCTCCAGTCAAGCCTTGACTGTAAATTCATCAGAGGCCAGAGCCAGAATACACAACTAAACCGTTCCCGCACATCTGACCCTCACAGTCTGTGTGACATAAGAAGTGCTTGTTGTTTCATGTGACTAAGTTTTGAATAACTTACTAATTAAGCAGAAATAGCTATCTAATACTCTGAGTATAGTCTTGGTAAGAAAGAGTTTTTATCAATATCAGTATCAATGACAATTTAATACACCCTTCAAGTATATAAACCTCATAATTAGAAGATCATTCACAAACTTATTTCTGGTTCCAAATATTTTGCACTGTTTTTTCTCCACTTCCTACGTGTTTCCAAGCCTGGGTGCTATAAGACACATATAAACTCTGGCCAGCACATTCTTGTCATAATGGGAATATTTGTGGAAAAAATTATAACAGAATGGCTAGTGATTACTTAAACATGTACCACATTGAGTGCAAACCATATAAAGAGATCTTCCTAAATCCAGTCTCAAAGTATTCCCAACTTAATTACCTCTTAGCCAAATCTGTAAAACACTTCTTGCTACTCCATTACTGTCATAGAGGAAACAAGAGGAGAATGATAAGAAATAAAAGTGGAATAAGATGGTAGTTTTAACTGGTTCTGGTTAAAATATTTCATCTTTCAAATTTTACATGACCATGTGTCTAGGTGAACAAATTACTAAGGCCACTCCTAGAGCTGAGGAAGGTGACTTTCAAGTGAGGCACCATAAAGCTTAAGTTTCATTAGCTTCACTGTACATCTACTTCTTAGCTCAAGACAATTTAAAAACCTTACATTTTAATCTGTAAGTATCAAACCCAAGGGTGGTGTTTCATACAATAGTTAAGTTCTAAACCTACTGAAGATCAATATGAGGACATTTTTATAATTTTGTAAAAATTAAAACGCCAGACTTAACTAGAATGCCAAGTGAACATTAAATGGCATTTTAAATATGTTACAGTAAGCTTTGATTCTTATAAAAATAACCATCACGGAAATTAGCATGTCAACTATTTGTTAAGACTCATTTGCTTTTAATTGTTTTCTGCTGAATGATGGAATGTAGAAAAGAGGAAATGCCATCTGCTAGTTCATATTTTCAAGAAGTGATAAAGAGCCGCCCATCACCCCTTTTTCATAGTGCTGCTCTCAGCATTAAAATGTGCATGACACCAGATTTTCATAGCAAGGAAGAAAAGAGTGTTTAGGATAAAAGAGGGAATTAAATTGCCTTCTTTGCTTTTCTATTTGACAGTATGAAAATGTATCTAGTAATCAAAGCAAACACTAATATCTGAGATACATTAAAAATATAAAGATTAAAATGAAATAGTTGGCCAGTTTCCAGGTTAACATATAAAGTGCTTGGAGTTGTCACTTCCATCATAAAAACAAGAAAAAAGCTGAGCAGAAATCTAATAAATCTTGTTAGATTGACTGTAGAATTGA
This sequence comes from Indri indri, assembly GCA_004363605.1. NCBI lineage: Eukaryota > Metazoa > Chordata > Mammalia > Primates > Indriidae > Indri > Indri indri. The sequence goes on from RJWJ010026058.1 coordinate 5,393, forward strand.
GGTCACAGGGCAAACTACCATCTCTCAAAACTGGAGAGACAAGTGAAGACGGACCTTATTGAGAATCACAGCTTATTGAGAGCAAAAGTCACTAGGGTCATTAACTAATAGGAACACCAAAATTGTAATTAATGAGGTGCTGGAGGTTGAGTGTAATCTAGTTTCATAGCTAAAATCTAGGGAAATCTAGGGATCCAGTCTTAGGTGGATTGATTCACACTTTAGTGAGTTTTACTTCCAGGAGCCCACAGGGTATCATGGTAAAGATCACAGAGAAATGTTATCATGGTTTGGGCAGGGAGAGGAGAAAGTAACTGCTTAAAAATAATGTCCGTGGTAACAGTCACCATTTTGAAATACGCCCAGAGCATTATGTGTCAAGGACTTGCTGTCAGAAGATACTACTTCGCTGGAACCTTGACTGATATAGAAAAACAACCAGATGGCTCAAGACATCTCTGTCTTTCCTGTTTCATATAGAGGAGAGAAAAAAGGATAAAATACACTTCTGAAGGTCACAACCCAGAAATTTGGGCTCATTAAAAACATAGAGATTTAATTCTAAGATTATAGAATGCTTTTCCTCCCCAAATACAATACCACCACTTCAACAGGGCTACAGTGTAATAACAGTGATATACAATTAATACAGCTGCAAGATACAGACTCTATTTAAGGAATTTTTAGGAAAACTCAAAGAAAACAGGGGAGATAAGACCAAGAATATTAGAGATTGAAGCCTCTGGCCCCTGCAGCTACAGCAAACATTAAGCACAGCCTAAATATTACTAGTTAAAAACAAAACCACACACTAAAGATCTTTTTACTTCAGTTCCTATATACTAATATATCATACCCCACTTTCAACAAAAAATTAAAAGATCTTCCAAAAAGCAGTAATAAAACACAAATGAAGAGACAAGCAAGCATCAACCAGACTCATATCTGACAGAGATTTTTTGAATATCTGACAGGGAATTTAAAATCATGGTGGTTAAAATGCTAAGGGTGTCAATGAAAAAAGTAGAAAAAATGCAAGAACAGATGGATAATGTAATGAAAGAGATGGAAACTCTAAATTTTAAAATTTCAGAAATAAAAGACATTGTAACAAAAATGAGGAATACTTTTGATGGGCTCAGCAATTGACTGGACACGCTTGAAGAGAAATGAATGAACTTGAATATATATGTCAGCAAACTGAAATGCATAAAGAAAAATGAATTTAAAAAACCCAGAATATTCAATATCCATGGAAAGAAAGAAAAGAGTAGAAGGAGTATTTGAATTAATAGCTGAATTTTTTCGGTAAAACAAATATGGAGTCATCATATTGCCTGACCTCAAATTACAATGCAAGGCTATAGTAACCAAAACAGCATGGTACTGGCATAAATGTAGACACATAGAACAATAGAACATAATACAGAACCTAGAAATAAAACCATTATACGTACAACCAAATGATCAACAAATTAGATAAAACCATATACTGGGGAAAGGACACCCTGTTCAACAAATGTTGCTGGGAAAATTGGAGAGTCATTATGCAGAAGAATGAAACTGAATCTAATCTCTTACCCTAGGAGATGGTAATCAAGATGGATCAAAGACTTAAATGTAAGACCCGACACCATAAACATTTTAGAAGAAAACTTATGAAAAACTCTTTTGGATATTGGCCTGAGCAAAGAATTCATGACTGAGACCCCAAGAACAAATAAAACAAAAATAAATAAGTGGGACTTAATTAGGCTAAAATACTTTTGCGCAGCTAAAGAAATAACCAACAGAGTAAATAGACAACTTACAGAATGGGGAAAATATTCACACACTATACATCTGACAAAGGACTAATATCTAGAATCTATAAGTAGCTCAAACGTATCAGCAACCCTCCCAATAACCCCATTAAAAAGTTGACAAAAGGCATAACAGATATTTTTCAAAAGAAGATATATAAATGGCAGACAAATATGTGAAAAAATGCTCAACATCACTAATTATTAGGGAAATGCAAATTAAAACCACAATGATATACCATCTTACCCCTGTCAGAATGGCTATTACTAAAATGACAAAAAACAATGGATATTGATGAGGATGCGCTGAAAAGGGAATGCTTATACACTGTTGGTGAGAACGTAAATTAATGCCATGCTACGGAAAACAGTGTGGAGATTCTTCAACAACTAAAAGTAGACCTACAATTCGAGCCAGCAACCCCACTGGGTATCTATCCAAAGTGAAAGAAGTCATTATATCAAAAAGACAGAAGCACTCAGATGTTTATTGCAACATGATTCACAACTGGAAAGATATGGAATCAACTTAAGTGCCCATCAACTAATGAATGGATAAAGAAAATGTGTTATGCAGTATATACACAATGGAATACTTCTCAGCCATTAAAAAAAAGAATGAAATAATGTCTTTTGCAGCAACATGGATGGAATTGGAAGCCATTATTCTAAGCAAAGTATCTCTGGAATGGAAAAACAATTACTGCATGTACTCACTCATAAGTGGGAGCTAAACAATGGGTGTACATGGCCATACAGAGTAGTATAATAGACTTTGGAGACTCAGAAGGAGCTGAGGAGGAAGGGGCTAAAGGATATAAAAATTATCTTTTGTGTACAATGTATACTATTTGGGTGATGTGTACACTAAAAGCTCTGACTGTACCACTATACTCACAGATTATGTTCAAAGAAAGAAACTAGACATACAAGAACATGTACTGTATTATTCTATTTATTTGAAATTCAGGAATGGGCAATACCAACCAATGTGATAGAAGTCATAATGGTGGCTACTGCTGACTTTGAAAAGGGGTGAGAGAAACTTCCAAATGCTGTAAATATCTTGATCTGGGTGGTGGGTACGTATGTAAAAACCAAGTTGAATAGCTAAGATTTGCATGCTTTACACATACTTCACATGTGTGTTATACCTCAATAAAAATGAAAACATAATTTTAAAAAATTTAAAATAATATAAATTTCATAGTGTGCTCCTAGATTGCAGTGGAATTAAACTAGAATTTAATAACAAAAAGATAGCTGGAAAATTCCAAAATATTTGGAGATAAAGCATGCACATCAAAATAACACAGGATCACAGAAAAAAAGCTCAAGATCTCAAGTTCATGTCTATGAAAGGTATTTTGAACTAAGTAAAAATATAACAAAAAAATTGAAATTCAGCAAAGCAACATTTAAAGAAAAATTTGTGGTATTGAATGCATATGAAAAGAAAGGTTCAAGATCAACAATGTAAGATTCCACACCAAGAAATTAAAGAGAGCAATGTAAACCCTATAGATAGCAGAAAAATAATAAAAAAGGGCAGAAATTAAAAATAGGAAACAATAAAGAAAAATCAATAAAAAAACCTTATTATTTGAAAATTTTAATAAAATTGGTAAATTTCCAGCCAGGGTAACTGATTAAAAAAAGCACAAATTATTAGTATCAGAAATAAAAGAGAAGTCATTGTTACTGACCCTATGGACATTAAAAAATAATAAGTGAAATATTATGAATAACTTTATGCTCATAAATTTGATAACATAGGAAATAAAAAAATTTTTTAAAAGATACAAAATATCAAAATTCACATAAGAAATAAATCATCTTATTAGGCCTATGTTTATTGAAGACATTTTTATTAACCTCCCAAAACAGAAATTGTCAAGATCAGAGGATTCCACTGGAAAACTCTACCAAACATTTAAGGAAAAAAGTTTCCAATTATCTACAATCTCTTGAAGGAAATAGAAGCAGAGGGAGCACATCCTAATTCATTCCATGAGGCCAGAATCAGCCTAATACTGAAACCAAATAAAAAAACATTACAAGAAAGGAAAACTACACATCAATATCTCTCACAAGCATAGATGCATAAACCCTCAACAAAATATTAGCGAATCAAATATCCAACAATGTTTAAAAAGAATTATACATAACAACAGAGTGGAATTTATCCCAGGTATGCAAAGCTGGTCCAACATTCAAAAATCATTAATATAACCTGTCATGTCAATAGACCAAAGAAGAAAAATTGTGTGATCATAATAATATCTGGAAGTAACAAGATATCTTTCAATAGATGAATGGTAAACAAGCTGTGGTATATCCATACAATAGAATATTATTCAGTGCTATAAAGAAATAAGCTATCAAGCCATGAAAAGACATGGAGGAACCTTAAATGTGTATTTATTAACTGAAGAAAACCAATCTAAAAAGGCTACATATTGTATAATTTCAACTATATTATGTAAAACGATAGAAAGAATAAAAAGATCAGTGATTGTCAGGGATTTGGGGAAGGCAGAAGTGGAGTACAGACAAGGAGGTGAAGCACAGAATTTTTAGAGTAGTGAAACTATTCTGCATAATACTTTAATGGCAGATACATGATATCATGCTTTTGTCAAGACCAGCAGAACTATACAATGCAAAGAGTGAACTCTAATGTAAACTACAGACTTGGTAGTCTATAGTCCCAATTGGTTCGTCAATGGTAACAAATGTACCCCACTAAAGAAAGATGTTAATAATAGGGTAAACTGTGCATGGGTTGTGGGAGAGTGGGGAATATATGGGAACTCTTTGTACTATCTGCTACATTTGTCTGTAAACCTAGAACTGTTCTAATTAATAAAGATTATTAATTAAAACAAATAGAAATAAAATAGCAAAATATATAAACTCGATTAGGTATTTAATCTGATCCTAGACTGTTAGATTTACCTTTTATTGCTGAAAATAAGTCTCATAAACTAAAAATGGTAATTTAGTGTAGGTAAATCTTAACATCCTTTGTACAAAACCACAATAAATGATTTAACATGACTCCAAAAATATTCTGGAAATTGCACTCCAAGAAACTAAATTCAAACAAACAGGACAAAAGAATCTACAATATATATGTGTGTGTGAGGCTGTCTCATATATAGCCACACTCATGTATTGTTTTTTTTTTTCTCAAATGATATTTAGATCCTCCTCCCTCTCAATGTTACAGTCTACTTAGGGATTCTGAAGAAGTATAATAAGATATCACATGAACTAGAAAAATGACAATATTCCAAGGAACCTAAAAAATATCCTGAATTGACTGACTGGACAAAAGACACATTCATTTTATAATTTGTTAGCTTCTGGTAAGGTAATAAATTATTAGAATCATCTGTCAACTGTTATTGAATGCTCTTGTAAAGTCTTTCTTGGTAAGAAACTTAAAGTTTCCATGATCAAGTGGAGGTGGCTGTTTGTATATTTCAATTGAGTTCTTTATTGAGAGACCTCTGTCCTTGGAAAAGAAATACAAGAACGCTACCTAATGGAAGACCAAGCAAGATTTGGATTTACAACAAAAATAAAACACAATTCTTACTATTCTAAAAAGAAATGAATTTAGTTAAAATAGTTAAGATGTTGCAATTAACATAGTATTATGGGTAAATTATTCCTTTTTCTGCAGTTAGAAATTTCAATTTTTCTATTTAAGTAGAAATTCAATGCCTATGTAAAAAGACCTTTGCCCCTTGAAAAAGAGCAATTTTTGAAGATTCAGATGGCAAAAATGCAAACGTCTAAACTTAGTAGAGTGTAAATGAAATTATAATTAAGAGAAACCCATTTAAAATGCCCTTATAATTTAATTCTTTGTAGTCATTTCCATTAGGATCCATTTTCTAATCATAATGATGTTGTCCCAGAAAATACTAAGAAAAGACTCCTGGCTCTCAACTCAGCCTTCATATTGACACATTGTGTTCTGAGAACCCAAATCTCTTCCCTGGTTTAGAAGTTCATTGACATCATCTTTCCAAGATATAATGTTAGTACCTGGATTATATGTGATAGAACAATGATCTACTTTTTTTCTAATTTATAAATAAATTAGAATATTCCATATAAAGGTGGGGTAATTGCTATCAATTCCTACTCAAAATTTTCCAGAAAGAATAGCGTCATACAAAATGATATTTGACCAAAAATACAGACAATATTTTATATACCCCTCATCTCTTTTTATGAACTTTTGTAGCCCCTTGTTCTTATTTAAATTATAGCAATTCTGTCTTTAAAGGCATATAATATTCATTTTTGAATGGGTCTTTTATGTCTTAACTGCAATCTCTTTAATTACGGTTGAAGGCAAGAGTCAGTAATATCTTTAGCTCCCATTTCATCTAGCATATTTGTTAGAGTAGGAGACTAGGAGACAGGGCTGGACCAGATGCATGTGCTTTAAGACAAGGTGCAGGTGTTAAAGTAAACAACGACTAAACAAAAGGGACTGATAATCACAGACAAGAACTAGCTTTGGCTTGACAGCTATCTCTGTCACCTTATATTATTTTTGGCTAATTCTAATATCATTTACTTTGTGATTTTAAAATTTCTCCACCCTTGAAATCACCATCACAGTTCTGAGACAAACACATAAAGTATGAAAATGGGAGGGAACCCAATTTTAAGAATTACTTCCGAAATTCCCAGTAAAAGCCAACCCTTTGGCTTTGAATGTCCCTCCTCTCAATTAGTAAGACTACAAAATATCTAGAACCACTTCCTTCCAGTGCGGTTGCCCTTTTCACACCTGCCCGCTCTCCTTGAGGGTATACTTTCGCATTCAGTAAAGCTTTTGTTTGCTTGGCTTGCATGGTGTAGCCTGAAATTCTTTTCTGCAACGAACCAAGAACTTGGAAAAATTGTAACATATTCATTTTCTTAAATAGATATTCAATAAATATTTATTGAATGAATGTCTAAATTCTCAAAAATCTAATCCCAAGAAGTATTCAGTGGTCCTTACTCTGTAGAAGGAGCTATGATAGATACAAGTGTCAAGGTCAGAGTGCCTGTGTTTACGGATCTTACAATTAATTGAGAGAGAAAAGAGACAAATATAAAAATGGGGCTAAAAAACACCATGCTACCATATATTCACAAAAGCTGCCCTAAGAAGCAAATACATGATGCTAAATGATAACAGTCTGATTAGATCACTCTGCAGAAAGCCCTACCATGTTAGCTGATTGTTTTTAGAATATATTCTTGAGACATTAGCATTGTTTAAAAGTCTTTTGATTAGACCTCTACTTACCTCTACAGCCTCATCTGTGATCACTCTCTATTAACTTCATTTATTCATTAGTTAAAAGTATGTATTGAATGTCTTTTGACTGTCAGACATTATTCTAAACACCGACGATGTAGTTGGTGGAGAACACAGCAAGATTTCTCTTCCCATGGAGCTTATATTGTGTGTGTGTATGTGGCAGGAGTGGAAGGAAGAATGGGATGAAATGAGAAGTCAAACTCTCAAATATGCAAATAAATTAATGGAGATAATTTCAGACAATGATTCAAAATTGTATCAGGTAATAGGGCAGAAAATGACTCCTAGGGCTATTCTAGAGCGCGTGTTTAGAGTTTGCCTTCCTGACAAGGTATAATTTGAGCAGAGACCAAAAAGCAAAAGAGGGCGATCATATGAAGATATGGGGTATGGAGCACTCCAGGCATACTACAGTTCTAGTATGTAGCCTCCTTTTAAATTATAATAGTAGTAATTATTAGCAGTTACTTTGTAAGTTTCAATCTTTGATTAAACTTTCCGAAAATTCTAAAAGGAGAAATCTGTTCTTGATAAAGAAAACATAAGAAACTATTTTCTGTAGGTAAACAGAAAGTGATATAATGACAATGTACTTTAATCTGAGGGACACAGAGACAAAAATGAAAACTAAAGTGTAGCTTAATAGAAACCTCATGATTATAAAAGATTTTAATGCAGTTATTAAATAAAATAAATGATAGGGGTTTTTTACTCAATCAAGATGGATTTTGAGCCTATGAAAAACATCTGTAGCAGAATGATCTGTTGTAGAATTTTGAGTATCACACGACATGGTATAGATTCTCATCTACTTTTAGAATTTGAGATATAAATCCTTTTTGAAAATTCTTTTTCACAATTAGAAAGATGTAAATAGCAAAATAGCAAAATCTCTTAAGATATAGAAGCCTTAGTAAATCCAGTAAGACATTAGAAATTATTAAAAAGAGAGATTATTATATGAAATGTCATTTTGAAAGTTACATGGGTAAATTGCTCAGATGTTTGAAAGCCTAAAATTTATTTCAAATTATTATAATTTCAAATTTCATTTTTAAAATTTTTTGGTTAATTTTTTTTTTTCCAGAGGGATTAGGGAAAGAGTTTCTGTGAAGCTGTAGAAAAAAAATTATATGGCGTATCAGCAGTCCCCAAACTTTTTGGCAGGGAACAGTTTCGTGGAAAACAATTTTTCCATGGACCATGGATGGTGGTGAGGGAGTGGAATGGGGCTAAGTGGGTGTGTGAGGGAGGCAGAGCTCAGGTGGTGATGTTAGTGACAGGCAGCTGTGGCTGTAAATACAGATGAAGCTTCCCTCGCTTGCCCACTGCTCACCTCCTGCTGTGCAGCCTGGTTCCTAACAGGCCACGGACAGGTATCAGTCTGCAGCCTGGGGGTTGGGGACCTCAGTGGTATATGATTTGGTTATATTGAAATAGTTTTGATACCAACCTTTTATAAGTATTGCATGGTTATACCTCTTCAGTCAATTTAAAGAAAAGTAGTTTTTTTTTTATTGAGAGAGAACATTATGTTAACAAATTAAGATACAAAATTATTCATAACTCCAAGCACTCTAGTAATAGATAATCTTTCACTCAAAAGCAAACAAACCAATAAGAACACACACACACACACGCGCACACACACACACAAACACATGCAAAATTATGATGGCCTCCCAGCTGTCAGTCTGGAGTTCCATCCTCCAGAAACTAGATAAATTGGAAATAAAAATTATTATATATAAAAGATACTGTTTATATTTTATATCTTCTCTTCAAAATCTTCAGGTACAATCTTTTTGACTTTAGACCTTGAGCATAAGGGAAATGTGTGTTAAGAACAAATTAGAAAGTATGGTAATGATTAAAAACTAATGAGCAAACACAATCTCAGGCTGTAATGTTTCTAACTAAATACCAATTTTCAGTTCAGCTGTGGGCATGGCATCAGCACTGCTATTGCAATTTCCATTTAAACTCCCCTTTTTTGAAAACCAGCTGATTCCCACCACATTACATTTCAATAAACACAGGTTTGACTGTACTTCTTTGCACAGCCTTCAGTCACCACACAAAATGAACTTCCATGGTACATTATTATGGTCAAATAGAATGACTGGATGGAGTTCCAAATCCATGATTATTTTATTACTGCTATTTAGACATTTGCAAGCCAAGATCACAGGGAGGGTAATCTAATCATGCATTTAAAGTTCCTGCCGGAGGGCTACGGTTGAAGAGAGGGTTGGACATTTCCTGAGACAGAATTAGCAGCAACCTGCAATTTCCCAAGCCCTATTTGCTTTCCCTCAGTATGACATTGCTATTTAGTTAGAATACAGTAGATATAGATCAACCTTATTAATTGTTCTTTAACAAAATATCATTTCTCAAAATATTGCATTTAGCTATAAGCTATGCTTACTGGTCATGCCTATGTAAAAAAAGCCTCTCCCTCCACTTCAATTTTACCAGCTTCTACATTAATTCAGCAAACATGTATTGGATATTTACGTTCCTCTTATAATATTACAAACACTAAACAAACCATACTTTCAATGAATAATCCAAACAAGAAATATTGATTAAGTAGTTTAATTTGGCTTTGCAATTCTTTCTTGTACATAAAATTGGCACTTTCAAACCTGAGCTGAAATTGAATTACTTAATAGCTACACCCAATTCTCTGAAAGACTATCTGAACAAGACCCCAAATCTGTATAATGCAACAATTTAATATCTCAGGAATTTTTCATGTTAATTGTAAATCACTTTAGTTAAATCTTTTAAGCCTAGGAGTTTTCAAGGCTGTGAAATAAGCTGCTCACTTGAAGTATTAAAGTCCAAACTCTTTCTGTATTTTGGATAAAATGTTAAACCTTTATTGGCCTCAATCTGTTGAAATGACAGTGTTCTTCACAGAAGTGAAGACATGTTAATTTATCAGCTTAATTTCTGCCAGCGTAACCATTGTATGTGTAACAGGAGTACTTTTAGCAAAAAACAGTAGTATGCAGTATAAAGTGACATGAGTGGAAGCCAAGGATTTTATACAAATTAAGGATGACTGGATTTCTACTTACTAAAAAATGAAGGTTGATGCTCTCTATTAAAATGTTAATGTCTTGTCAAGCAAAGTCATGATAATTTTTCTAATTGTTCTTGTCTGTCTAATTTAGTAAATTTTTTCAATATGATGTTATAATCAACTTAAAATTATTAATTTGTTCAAATATGTTAATGTATTAAGTGGTCTGAATGCCCATCTTAATTCATTTAAAAATTTCAAAAAGACTGACATCATTCTAAATGTTCATTGATAGTTGATTGGATAAATGAAGTGTGGTACCCAATAGAATATGATATAAAAGTAGAAATTAACAAAGCATAATACTACACCAACATACATTCATATCATAAATATAGTTTTGAACAAAACAAGCCAGACAACTTTTATGGCTCTATTTATATAAAGTTCAGAGGTAGATATACCTAATCTGTAATCTTACAAGTCAAAATAGTCCTTGTCCTTGAAAGCAGATAATGATGAGAAGGGCATAAGAGGGGGTTTTGGAGGTGCTCAAAATGTTCTTTTTCTTGATCTGAGTGCTGGTTATGTGTGTTCACTTGTGAAGTCCATCACATATTATTAATGTCCCTTTCTCTGTGTGTGTTACACTTTAATAAAAATGTATTTAATATTTTTCTATAAAATGCATCACTTAATAGTTCTCTTAAACAGGAAACACCAGTTTTCCCAGTATAAAATAACCAGTCTTTTAAAGTATGAAATATTGTTAAATTACTCAAATTTTGACACTTCATTTCATAAACTCATCTGAATAATACCAATGTTTGAGAATAGTAACTATATTAAAATAAGATTTATTTTTAAACAAACTTGGCCTTTATTAGAGTTTCCATGTTGCAAAGATCTAGTTGTGAGAAATTTCTGGTTAAACCTAAGAGGGAAGAGTCAAGGTAAGAGAATAATACAACTATTGAGATCTAGTTTGAGGATGTCAGAAAAAACACAGATTTTTGTCTTATCCCCCAAAACTCACCTTATATTTATTTATCATAAACTAAGGCATTTGAGTCAAGAATACTTTCCACTCAAAGTAAAATTACGATGTTGAATTTTTCCTATTACTTGGACACAGCTGGAAGTCTCCATCATCTCTGTACCAAATAATCAGCCAATCACACTGACGTATCTTCAGATCTTTAGGAACCTTAAATCAGGTAAATAAAAAATGATTGGTGAAATCAATGACAACATTTAACAAAAGAAAAATAGATTAATTTCTTCTGCAGAACATGTTATTACTATCATATTATTACAAATGGTTAGAAATAACTGTCAGAATGGAAGGCTGATTCTTCAATATTGATATTGTTTTCCTCTTTAAAATGGAAGGAAATATATTTCCCAGAAGAGAGAAAAAGCAGTCAATAACATCCTGCCTTAAATTTGTATTGTTTTTGAATGACTATAAATTCTCACCTATTTACATTTGATTATGTGCTAAATCATTATCACAATTCACTGGAAATAAAATTCCAGGTATGAATTTCAGGTATGCAATTACTGCCATCCTTTAATCTAAGGAAAGAATGAACTAATAAAATTACTTGGTTCTTGTTTTTGAGGTTTACATGGATCAGTTAATTGATCTCATGTGGTTATGAATTTTACGTATATATTATATAAAATTATAGTTACATGAAAATGTAGGAAAATAACTATCATATTTTATACATAGAAAGTTGCACATATTTATGGAAATACAAATGTGAAGATCAGTGCTGAAATAGATACATCAAAATGGACACGCGTATTCTTTGACCCACATACAAAATCTCTCATCATGCATAATGTACATAGCTCTTTTTTAAACAACCTTATTGAAATATATTTTACATACCATAAAATAATGCATTTCAAGTTTGAAGTTTTTTAAGCACATTCACAGAGTTGTGAAAACATCATGACAATATAATTTTAGAACATTTTAATCACCCCCAAACAAAACCCTGTAGCTATTGACAGCTATTCCCCATGTCTATTCCCTCAATGCCTCCATTGTTCCAGACCTAGGCAACCACTAAACAGCATTCTGTTTCTATAGATTTGTTTATTCTGAACATTGCATATAACTAGAATCATAAGGTATGTTGCCTTTTGTAACTAATTTCTTTCACTTAGAATAGTTTTTCCAGGTTCAACCATTTTGTAGCATGCATCAGCATTTTATTCTTTTTGTTAATAAATAATATATTCTTTGGGGAAATGTCTGTTCGGATCACTTGCCCATTTTTAAATTGAGTTGCCTTTTTATTGAGTTGCAAGCATTCTGTATATATATTCTGGATAATAGATTCTTATAAGATCCATAATATGCAAATACTTGATCTCATTCTGTGAGATCAAGATTCTGTTGTCCTTTCACTTTTCTGATTGTGTTTGATTTAGAAAATTTTTAATTTTGATGAAGCCCAATTTATCTATTCATGTTGTTGCTGTGCTTTTGGTGTTATAGCTAAGGAAATCATTGCTTAATGTAAGGTTATGATTATTTATTACTATATTTTCCTGTAAGAACTTTTTAGTTTTAGCTCTTATGTTTAGGTCATTTTGGATAAAATTTTGTATATGGTATGAGACAGGAACCCAAATTTATTCTTTGCATATGGATATACACGTGTCTTAACATCATTTGTTGAAAAGACAATTCTTTCCCCTCTGACTTGTTCTGGAATCTTGACTAAAAGCATTTGATCATAAATGTGAGGATTTATTTCCAAACTCACAATCCTATTGTATTGGTCTATTTATCTATCTATATGCCAGAAGCTCAGTGTATTGATTACTGAATCTCTGTAACAAGTTTTGTAATTTACGAAGTGTGAGTCCTCAAACTTTTTCTTCTTTTTCAAGGTAGTTTTAGTTATTCCCAGCCTCTAATAATTTCATATAATTTTTGGATAAATTTCCAATTTCTGAAAAAAAATAAACCAGATACAAGTTTGATGAGATTACATTAGATCTACAGATCAATTTGGAGAATGTGGCCATTTTAATAATGTTACCTCTACAGGTCCATGAACATTAGAAGTCTTTCCATTTATTTAAATCTTTATTTTCTTTCAACATTTTTAGTTTTTAAAATGTAAGTCTTGATCTTTTTTGTATAGAAATACAATTGATTTTTGTATATTGATAGTATATCCTGCCACATTGCTGAATTTGTTTATTAGTTCTAGCAATTTTTGTACTGGGCTATATGGGCCACTAAGAAAGTTTACAGAACTATCCAAAGTCATCACCAAAGGCATTCAAATTGCAAACTGGAAATTTGTTGGATTGCCACTGCCAACTTTGAGTCTAACATCTAGAAATCTTGACTAATTTCCCTCTGGACTCAGAAACTGGGTTCATAATGATTAATCTTTTTTTATTATTTTCATAGAAATTCTCCTCATTAAATGCCTTACTGCTTGTACTAGTCAGCAAATATCCTCTAATACCAAGTCACAACAGACGATTCAGCTGGTTGTTCATGAATAAAAGAAATGTATTTATATTATTCAAAGAAAAGAAGAACGTCTCTTCTTTCATTAACAAGAGGAAGGATGACAAAGAGTTTCTCCATGACTAAACTTCAGTCAGGCTCCTCTGAATCCTCTTCCCAACTAGGCCTCAACTTTTGGACTTCTGTGCCCTTTTTTATGTTGCCTAATTTCAGCAAGAATCCTGTCAAGTCAAGTCAGTTTGGCCAGAATATGCCCCCCTTGATATATGATCACCCTCAATATCTGACCAAATTTCTCATTATCCACCATGTCCCAGGTAATGTCTGATCACCCTGATCTGCCTTCAGCAAGAATCCTCTTAGGTTGGTATAGCCAAAATCGTCCCTTTTTTCTGATGTTTGTTCTTAGTAGTCTTCCGTCTACTGACATCCTCACACCACTCCCTGGCTGTAAATTACCATTTTTCCTTGTTGTCTTTGTAGTTGAGATTTGAGCCCAATCTCTCTCCCTTACTTCAAAACAGTAGTCCCTGTACCTATTGCAACAGTCCATCTGAATAAGGCCTGCCTTACGATTCTTAAACAAGTATTAAGATGTATATATTTTAACAGATGACGATAGGGATAGAAGGAAAGGAATTTAGTGTATGAAAACCATGAAGTACTTTGTTACTGAATGTAAGGAGTAAAGAAAGAGAAGGAAACAAATCTTTTGTCTCAAGTCAGACAAAAGAAAAGTGGTAGAGAAGACAGAGAACTTTCAATAGGACTTCTTAGAAAGATATGAATATTTAAATCATAAATATCCCTCTTTAAATAGATATGCCTCTAGAATACATCTGAAAACAGAACAAAAATGAATCTATATTCTAACAAAGAAGACCTTCAAAAGTTTTTTCCTGATGTTAAGTCTTTTCCAAGTCTTTTTTGCAGTCATGAAAATCAATATTGCAATTCGTTGTTTATCATGTCTTCCTTTACTACTAGCCACTAATCTCCCTAGAAATATCCTAATAGCTCTAGTGCCTAGTACAGTACAAATGCTCAATGAATGAAGATGATGTCTAAGAACAGGGTAATTTTCTAGTTCCCTTACCAAATGAGAGAAGTTAAAACATATTTTGGACCCATGTGTTTTGGGTCCTGACAACTACCCAGAACCCTATTGCAACCAGGAAAGAAGAAATCTTTCTATTCCTCCAACTCCCAATGTAGTCTTCAAAATATCTCCCTGAGATAGTTGAGTTACTTGCCTGCTGCTTTCTGCCTGTCTCTCTCATTTAATATCTGTTGGATCATTTCAGACTGAAGTTACTATAAAGTTTCTAAAATTAAACACTGCTTTCACAGCCACTATTAATTTTAAATATTTTTTGCCATACAAATTCTCTCCCCGAGTCCAAATTTGCCCTGAATAATATTTTCTTGTGTTTGATACCTCACTGTGATTAATCACAAACACTAATTATTCCAACTCCTTCAAATTTACTCATAGCTCATGACTTGATCCTTCAGCATACCCACCCCACAGTAGTTCTATGAATAATGGTTATCTTGTCCCTATACTCAAAAAAGTAATTAATTTCTGGGACTTTTACCTTAAATCAGCTTAGTAGAAATCCATATGTTTTCCCAGGAAAGAAATGAAGGTAATGTTTGTAACCATCCATTTCCAGTGAATTGAATTGCCTAGCCTTCATATTGTACAAGGTAATAGGACATATATAAGGTGTATAATATTTAATTTTTAAAACGTGTTTCTCAATGGAATGGAAATTCATTCCATAATTTAAATCTTTCTCTCTTTTTTTTCTTTGAGGCTTAACAGAGGTCCTATTAAAAGACTCTGACTTTTCAAAAATTAACTGCCTCCATTTCTTTTATATGTAGCCATGCAGTACAAGAAGGATAATCTTCTAACCAAGAAATTTTGGTAGAGCCAAATTTAAATACTGGTTTTTCAGTTGGGTTTCATCAAAGGGTACATTTCTAAACTGCAAGATGGTATGTATATTTAGTAAGTTACTTGTTTTCAACTGTGGTCTGATATTCTAACAAATTCAAGAAGTTGTCAGGTATCAAGTCTCATGTTTATTTTTCTGGAATTGTGTGTAGCAGCCCTCAGTTACATAGGATCACCTTGATTTTATTGAAAATATTATATTTAAAATATATTGTTTGATTGACACAGTAATATTTGGAAATTTAAAATCCAGGGCTGGCATTACTTTACCAAAGTTCTATTTGAAGTAAATAGCAATAGAGAAGATTATTTCCTTGCAGGCCGCTTCTCAAGGGATAACTGTCTGAATAAGAGGAACATACCTGGTCAGAGTAATTTATCATTGCAATTACATACCCATAAATGACAGCCCTAGGAACAATTCTAGAGGGAATTTTACTTGCATTCCTAACCATTTAATAGACCTTTATTACCTCTCTACATTTCTTTTTACTCATCAAACATGGGCTATACTCCTACAATTTTTAAAGCTGGCAATTAAGAATACACAGATATCTCAGATGTGGTCCCTGCCTCTCCTTCTCTGTTCTTTTCAAAAAATTTTCATGGAGCTAATTTTTTTCTTACACTAAAATGAAGATGAACTAATTTTATGTTTTAAAATGAAGAAACTGGTAATTCCATCCTCCAAATTCAATTTCTTTTTAAAAATTCTAACAAAATACACATGATACAAAATTTAACATCTTAACTATTTTTAAGTAGTCTATCATTTAGTAGTGTTAAGTACTTTCACGTTATTGCACAACCAGACCAGATCACTTTTTACCTGTAAAACTGAAGTTCTATACTCATTAAATAAAAATTTATCTCTTCCCCAATCCCTGGTAAACTCCATTCTACTTTCTATCTCTATGAATTTGACTAATTTAACTACTTAATGTAAGTGAAATTATACAATATTTGTCTTTTTGTGACTAGCTTATTTCACTTAACATCCTCAAGTTTTATCCATGTTATAGCATGTATCAGGTCAAATGCAATTTCCGTTAGCATTTTATTTTGCATCATTTCAGTCATATTTATTTACAGTTTACATTTTTATATAAATATTTTACTGTCTGCTTTATTGACTTAACCTGACAAGTATTTCTTTTGTTTAAATAAATCTTGGGAGTATAATTTTCTATGACTGCGTATATACATTTATAGCACATGACTTTTCTATTTCTTCCCTAAAAATTTTTCTTTTTCCTTATATTTATTTTGAATCCATCTTTAGTCTATGACTTTTTGTTGGGGAGATCAATTTGTATGTATTTTGGCATAAATAGCTTTATGGCATATCTTTTTCTATTGACTCATTATTTTATTCAAAAATTACTTGCGCACCAGCCTGAGCCCAGCGAGACCCCGTCTCTACCACTACAAAACAAAAAATAGTAAAAGACAAAAAAACCACACAAAACCAATAAAACGCAGCCGGGCACTCTGGAAAGCGCCTGTAGTCCCAGCCACCAGGGAGGCTGAGGCAGAAGGATCGCTCACAGCCCAGGACCTGGAGCTTGTGGTGACCCGCCCTCACTGCACTCTGCCCAGGACACCGAGTGACACTCTGTCTCCACAAAAAAAAAAAAAAAAAAAAAAAAAAAATGCGAACATATGCTACTTATTAGGCACTTACAAGTTTCCATAGTATGATGCTAGGAAATTTTGTAAAACATATAGCCCTGTTCTCATGGTGATTAAAGTCTTACGAGGGAGAGATACATCAAATAATTATTTGAACAAATCTAAAAGTACAGTTACGGCAAGGGCTAAAGGTAAAGATAAATAATTACTATACGTCTCGGGTGAATTATAGAAATCACCAAGACCAGAGAAAGCTTCCCAGAAGAAGTGGGACTTAAGTTGATATTTAAAGAATGGGTAGGAGAGAGTTATATGAAGGAGATAAGGAGGGATATTCCAAGTGGAAGGAATGCATATGCAAAGAACTTTGATGAGAAGTCATGAGTAAAAAGAATAGAAACTAGGTTGGCAGGTCAAGAGAGCAGAGCATGGTATAGGAAGACTGGAAAGGTAAGGAGGGCCCAACCACACTGTAGGCTTTTTCTGTGGCTTTTGAGCCGTGGAGAGCCACTGAAAGGTTTTACATAAAGGGTTCAGATTTCAAATTGTCCTGTGAGAAGCTCACACTATTTGAAGGTCAGATAAAAGGTTGGAGGGCAGCCAGAGTGAATGCAGACAATTTAGTTAGAAACTATTTTTTTTTTTTTTTTTGTG
>RJWJ010026059.1:0-17547 GCA_004363605.1 Indri indri
ACTTTCCTGGATTAAAATTAAGCCCATTATCCAAAGTGAAGCACCACAAGAGCAGAAGAACGGGCTCCACTTGTACTCACCATCAAACTGGTTCTAACTGATCAACACTAGGTTGATCACATGGCAGAAATACTCTCTAGGGATTAGGGGGATGGGGGGGCAAATCAACAACTAAAGGACACAGGGAGCACTAAGGGGGCGGGTGGGAAGGGCATGCCTTAAACCCGCACTTGGGTGAGGCAAAGGCATAAAGTGTAACTGTAGTGTTTGTACCCTCACAATACCCTGGAATAAAAAAAATAAAATAAAATAAAATAAAGAAAAAAAAATGGGTGGTTGCAGGAAAAAAGGGAATGAATCCATATATGGGGCACTGAGATAACAAACTACAAGGAGTTAGTTTGACTGCTGAGGCAATCAAAGTCATCTGGGGAAGACCATAAATTGGCAAGAGACCCCAAGGAGAATTTTCTAAGACATTTAAATTTATTCAACAATATTATTGAGAGCCTGATACGTAACGGGACCTGTGCCAAATATTGGATATATAGTGGTAAACAAAGCAGATATAGTCTCTGTCCTCACAAAGCTTACAGTTAGAGAGAGATGTTAAGCAAATAATCACATACACATTTTTGTGTGGAAAGAAAAGATAGGTCAAAGAAGCCTACACCGAAAAGTGACATTTAAGCTGAGCCCTGAAGAATGAACAGGAGTTAGTCTGGCAGAGTCTGGGGGAAACATTGCTTATTTTTTGTTCAAAAAAGTATGAAGTCATGAATTACTTTGGTAATTAAATACAACTATAATAAGGGAGGGATAGAAAGAGAGGTTAGGAAGGAGGATATTCCCTCGAGGAGAGGTAATATCATGTGAAATTGTAGGCAAAAGCCAGATCATGCAAGGTTTCATAGGCTATAGAAATTAGAACTTTACCTTGACAGCGATAGGAGGCAATTGAAGTATTTTATTTTATTTTATTTTATTTCTGAGACAGAGTCTGGCTCTGTTGCCCTGGCTAGAGTGCCGTGGCGTCAGCCTAGCTCACAGCAACCTCAAACTCCTGGGCTCAAGCGATCCTCCTGCTTCAGCCTTCCGAGTAACTAGGACTACAGGCATGTGCCACCATGCCCAGCTAATTTTTTCTATATACATATTTTTAGTTGTCCAGATAATTTCTTTCTATTTTTAGTAGAGATGGGGTCTTGCTCTTGCTCAGGCTGGTCTCGAACTCCTGACCTTGAGCGATCCACCCGCCTCAGCCTCCCAGAATGCTGGGATTACAGGCATGAGCCACCGTGCCCAGCCTGAAGTATTTTAAATAAGAAGTGATATGACAATATCTGCAGTTACAGAAAAGTCATCTTGGATGGCTGTGCAAAGAACAATAGAGTGGGGAGCAATAGTAGGTATGGAAAGATCAATTAGATGGCTACTTAGCAATCTGGATGAGAGATTACAGTGGTTTGATTTAGGGTGATGGTAGTATCAATACAGAGAAGTAGAAAATTAAGAGGTAAAATGAACAGATCTTGCAATGGAATGCACATGGAATACAAGAAAGAAAAGGGTGTTAGGGATAATGCAAGGTTTCCATCATGATCCAGTGGCTCGATGGTGGTGCTATTTACTGAGATGGTGAATACAGAAGGATAAGCAAGTTTGGGGAGGAAGATCATAAATTCATGTTTGGATGTATTGATCTTGGGATGTCTCTGTGATGTTAAACAGTGAGATGGATATAGAGTCTAAAGCTCAGAGGAAATAAATTTGTGAGTCATAGTACAAAGATGACATTTGCAGTCAAGGACATAGCTGAGAATGCCTACAGAGATGATGTAAAACATGAAAAGGAGAAAAATTAAGATTAATCTAAAAGAACTGTCAACATTCAAAGGTCAGGTAGTATAGTAGAGGACAGCATTTAGGAATGAATGAACAAGAGTGCAGATCATGTTAACCAAATAAACTAGGACTGGAGTTCACAACTGGCTTCTTCAGCTGTCCCTTACGAGCTCCCAGGCAAAATCTTTTAAAAAAATCCTTTGGTTTAAAAATTAAATCAAATTAAAATGTCCTTATTCATGTCCACTAGTGAGAACATTTTAATCTTTTCATAAAAAGAGATGAGTATGAAACTTCTTACCTTCAGTAGTGACAAAGTGGGCCTAGTCAATCTCAGTGATATTTTAATGTTATAGTTTTTTCCTAAGGATTATAAGAGAAATGGTGACAAGTGAAGATAAAATGGAAAGGATGTATTTTATAAGTAATTATGAAACAAATCATTGTGTGGGTTGAGGCTTCAAGTTAGCACTGAGTTTGTAAAATGACAGCTGTCCTGAGGGGCTATTAAGTCTAGTTCTTATTTCCTGGTTGCAATATCTTCTTTTTATTCCTATGATGATATTAATAATTTTTCAGCATTTTCTTCTTTCTGCATTTCTCTTTCATTATTAAATATCCTTTTTTAAATTATAAAAATACATGTTCATTATAGAAAATACACTAAAGAAAGAAAATAAAAAATCCACTCATAATCCCACCAGCCACAGATTACCACTGTTAATATAAGAGTATTTCCTTCCAGTCTTTTTGCCATGTATTTATACATATACATATGGGCATGCATACACACACACAGAGCTTTTTAAATTAACTAAATTGTTTACTGTAATATAAATTATGAAAAGTACACAAATGTTAAGTGTGCGGATTGATGAATTATCACAGTGATTATATAAATAACTGTGTAACTATCACTGAATTCAAGAAATAGAACACTACCAGCACCCAACAAGCCCCTTCCCAAACACCATCTCTTTTCCTCTTCCCCAAAGTTGACCACTATCCTGAATTCTAACACTAGGAACTTGTTTTGAACTTTACGTAAATGGAATCACACAAGATGTATTCTTTTATATCCAGCCTCTTTCACTCAACATCATGTTTGAGAGATTCACCCATGTTTTTATGTTTAGCAATACTTATTTTCATTGATGTTTAGTATTCCATTATAGGAATGCATCAATTTATTTAGCCATTCTACTGCTGATGGACATTTGGACTGTTTCTATTTCTGCCTACTGCAAATTATGCTAACCATTTCTATTGGGTAGGAATCTAGGAAAAGAATTTCTGGATCATAGGATATGCATATGTTAGATGATGCCAAATAGTTTCCCAAAGTGACCATAACGATTTATATTCCCACCTGCAATATTAATACATTAGTTCCAGGTGCTCGAAATCTTCACCAATACTCAATACTGAACGTTTTAAAAATTTAGCCATTTTTGTGGATATGTAGTAGTATCTTATTATGAATTTAATTTGCATTTCCCTGATTAGTAATTAAAGCACATTTTAATGTTTATTAGTCATTTGGATATGCTTTTTGTTAAGTGCCTGTTTGAGTCTCTTGTCCATTTTACTATTTGTAGGGATTCTTTATGCATTTAGGATATAAGCCTTTTGTTAGCTATATGTGTTATAAATATCTTCTCCTACTATTTGCTTGCCTTTTCAGTCTCTTACTGATACCTTTGATAAATAGTAGTTCATAATTTTTAATGTCCAATTTATCAGTGTTTTCCTATTAAAGAAGAAGTTTTCCCTACCTCAAGGACATGAAGATATTCTCTTCTCTTCTATAAGTTTTATTCTTTTACTTTTCATATTTATATCTGCAGTCCATCTGTAATTGATTTTTCTGTATGGTATGAGGTAGAAATCACATTTCAATTTTTTTCCACATGAATAGCCAATTGATCCAGCACCATTTATTAAAAAGATTCTTCTATTCCCTTTGCTAGGCATTTAGTGGAATACTTTCTTTGGAAGCTCACATGTTTTTGTTCTAGAAAATTTTCTTCGATTATTTCATTGATGAATTCTTTACCTCTGTTTTCTATGTCTGTAACCTCTATTATTTAAACATTGGAATGCAAGGACTTGTTCTCTTAATTTTTGGTATCTTTTTCCTCTTATTTTTCATCTCTTTGTCTTTTTGCTCTACTCCGTAGGAACTTTCCTTAACTTTATTTTCTAATACTTCTATTGAGTTTTAAAATGTTCTGCCACAAAATTTGTAATATTCATGGGTTTTTTCTGTTCTCCAAATTTGTTTTTTTAAATACTTTTTTAAATTTCTGCATACTATGGGGGTACAAATGTTTAGGTTACATTGTCCTTGCCCCCCGCCCAGTCAGAGCTTCAAGTGTTGTCCATCCCTTGGATGGTGCACATCGCACTCATTATGTTTGTATATACCCATCCTCTCCTCCCTGCTCCCATCTGCCCGACGCCTGATAAATGTTATTCCTATATGTGCACTTAGGTGTTGATCAGTGAAACCAATTTGCTGGTGAGTACATTTGGTGCTTATTTTCTCATTCTTGGGATACTTCACTTAGTAGAATGGGTTCCAGCTCTATCCAAGAAAATGCAAGAGGTGCTATATCACCATTGTTTCTTATAGCTGAATAAGTACTCCATGGTATACATACACCACATTTTATTAATCCACTCATGTATTGATGGGCACTTGGGTTGTTTCCACATCTTTGCAATAGTGAATTGTGCTGCTATAAACATTCGAGTGCAGATGTCTTTTTTATAGAATGACTTTTGTTCTTTTGGGTAGATGCCCAGTAATGGGATTGCTGGATCAAATGGTAGATCTACTTGTACCTCTTTAAGGTATCTCCATATTGCTTTCCACAGAGGTTGTACTAGTTTGCAGTCCCACCAGCAGTGTATGAGTGTTCCTATCTCTCTGCATCCACGCCAACATTTATTGTTTTGGGACTTTTTGATAAAGGCTATTCTCACTGGAGATAAGTGATATCTCATGGTTTTAATTTGCATTTCCCTAGAGATGTTGGGCATTTTTTCATATGTTTCTTGGCCATTATTCTGTCTTCTTTTGAAAAGTTTCTGTTCATGTCCTTTGCCCACTTTTCGATAGGGTTGTTTGATTTTTTCTTGCTGATTTTCCTGAGTTCTGAATAGATTCTGGTTATCAGCCCTTTATTGGATGTGTAGCATGTGAAAATTTTCTCCCATTCTGTAGGTTGTCTGTTTGCTCTCGTGACAGTTTCTTTGGCTGTGCAGAAGTTTTTTAATTTGATCAGGTCCCACTGATTCATTTTTGTTGGTGCTGTGATTGCCTTTGGGGTCTTCTTCATAAATTCTTTGCCTAGGCCAATGTCTGTAAGAGTTTTTCCAACATTTTCTTCTAGAATTCTAATCATTTCATATCTTAGGTTTGTCTGTTACCCACCATGAGTTGATTTTTGTGAGAGGTAAAAGGTGTGGATCCTGTTTCAGTCTTCTACATGTGGCTATCCAGTTTTCCCAGCACCATTTATTGAATAAGGATTCTTTTCCCCAGTGTATGTTTTTGTCTGCTTTGTCAAAGATTAGATGGCTATATGAGGATGATTTTATATCTGGGTTCTCAGTTCTGTTTCACTGGTCAATGTCCCTGTTCTTGTGCCGGTACCAAGATGTTTTCATTACTATAGCCTTGTAGTATAGTTTGAAGTCTGGTAGATTGATACCTCCCATTTTATTTTTATTGCCTAGGATTGCTTTTGCTATACAGGGTCTTCCCTGGTTCCACACAAAGTGTAAAATTATTTTTTCTATATCAGTGAAAAATGATGTTGGTATTTTAATAGGGATTGCATTGAATCTGTAGATCACTTTGGGTAGTTTTTTCTGTTCTCCAAAATTGTTTTTGCAGCATCTAGTTCTTATTTCATGGTTGCAATATCTTCTTTTTATTCCTATGATGATATTAATAATTTTTCAAAGTTTTTCTCTTTCTGCATAATCTCTATTTCCCCCAAATTGTCTTTCTATATTTGTTAGTTCTACTTTGTATCTTCCACAGTATTCCACACTGTTGACCATTCACTTCTTGAATTTCAGTGCTACACTGACTTTTATAATAACTTGCTAGCTTTTTCTCATTCTACTTTGTTAATTCCTGCACTGGCTCCTCTTTCATCACCTGTATATCAAGGATGTATTCATTCAACGAACAGTTATAGAGCATTTATTATTTTTCAGGTGCCATGCTTGGTGACAGAGACTCAGAAATTAGCAAACATGGTTCCTGAACTGACTCTTCAAGTTATCTTACTTTTATCTTGGTCTTGAATTTTTACATTTTGATAGGAAGAACCAGAGCCCTGGCCACGATGCTGCATCCCAGAGAATCTTGGAGTATGGAGTTACCATAGCAAATCATAAACAGGGCATGGAGCAGTGCTAGAGGCAGAGTTGGAAGGGTAGTGTAATTTTGAATCACCAATCCAAAGAGGACAAGGCAATGTCCAGCTATAAACACATATAGGGACTAATATAAGAAATGGTTTTAGGGAAACAGGAAGCAGAGCAAAGCCTGGATCTGCTCTTTAGCTTAAAAGCAGGCAGATAGCAGTTTTAGAAATCTTATTCCTGCTATTTTAAATCTGTTTTGGTGAGGAGTGAGGTTAGGGAGAGGGGAGAAGGAAAATTTCCTAAAGTGTTTGAAGATGCAGCAGGGAACAGAAGCATGACTTCGAATATAATCTCTATGCTACTGATTCCAAAGTTCTGACTTCCTCCTCAGTTCCAGATCAACATATCGAACTGTTTATCAAAATCTTCACATAAATGTTCTATAAGTATCTCAAACTTAAATTGAATTCATCTTTCTCTCAAATTCCTTTCTCCTCATTAGTTCACTAAATGAATGGCAACATCATTATCAAATCCATCAATGCCATCCTAGCTAGACATTCTGGAATTCAGTTTTCTGTCATCATGATCTTCTTCACTCCCTACTCATACTATACATCTGGATGTTGAGTTTAGTCCATTTTACCTCTGTGGTATCTCTATTTTTCATATCACCACCTACACCAGCACTGGCTATTAGAAATAGATCAGGAAAGGCCTTGTGGAATACTATGGAACCTGGGGTAGAAAGCTAATATAAGTGTGGGATAAACACATATACAGAAGAACTTCCTGAGGAAGGTTGAGAATCACATCTCAAGTTCAATGCAGCAATTTCAGCTTAATTTCAGAAAAATAATAAGATCCTGGGGTGGTAGATGTAATGAGGGATATAAGTTTCTTCAGCGCAGTGGTAATGAGGGAAGAGGGTTGTTTTAGTGACAGTGGTGGTGAAAAAGACAGGTGCAACACGGGTCCTGAACCAAGGTGGTCAGTTCAAGAAAAGGCAAGAGAGCTGGGAAATAAATAATTCTTGGAAAAAGACAGTGGGAATGAGGCACAAAAGCAGGCCACAGCCCAGTTACTGGGGTACAGAGCTATTCTTCTCTCTGGTGCTATAGATCTGGGGGATGGAGCAGAACTCAGGTCTCTAAGAGCTGTAGACTTAAGGAGGCCAGAGAAGTAAAACAGCCTCCCTATGTGGGATAAGAAGAGATATAGAGATCTACTCTCAAACAGACAGAGCTCAGTTATTATGTAATCACTACAACTTTGAGTGTAAAGCAATAGAACATTTTTGCTAGTTAGCAAGAGCTCCTAGAAGCCTGTCTGTCTGCATATCCTTGTTTTCGAGGAATGCCAAGGTTGTGTGTAGAACCTGACTGGCTCTATTGAACAACTGGGAAAGGTACATGGACTACTGTATTATGCAGGCTACCCACCTGGCCTCATTGTCTCTTTCATACTAGGAGCAAAGTTACCTTCCAAAAAGAGAGAGGCAGATTAAAGAAACATAAAAAATATAAATTTTGAAGTCAAAGGAACCTAGATTATAAAAAATTTCCTTATTTATAAAGTGGAAATTATTATTCCTCACAAACTGGAAAATGTGGAGGAAATGGACAAATTTTTAGAAACACACAGCCTCCCTAGGCTCAACGAGGAAGAAATAGAATTCCTGAACAGACCAATATCAAGGACTGAAATTGAAACATCAATAAAAAACATCCCAAAAAAGAAAAGTCCCGGACCAGATGGTTTCACACCCGAATTTTACCACACCTACAAAGAAGAACTGGTGCCCATCCTGCACAAACTATTCCACAACATCGAGAGGGATGGACTCCTCCCCAACACGTTTTATGAAGCCAACATAACTCTGATACCAAAACCAGGAAAGGATGCATCAAAAAAAGAAAACTACAGACCAATTTCCCTTATGAATATAGATGCAAAAATTCTCAACAAGATTCTAGCTAACCGAATCCAGGTGCTTATTAAGAAAATAACTCACAGAGTAGTTTTAAAAACTAAATGAATGAATATATATAAAGTCCCTTGAATGATGCCTGTAACATAGTAGGACCTAACAAACAAAATGAAAAATTGCCTCATATAACCCCTCTTCTCAAAATTCTTCAGTGGTTGTCTATGGTTAAGTTTCTACAATCTGGTTGCATTATAAAAGCAAACATTGACTGAGCCGGGTGCAGTGACTCACACCTGTAATCCCAGAGACTCAGGAGGCTGAGACAGGAGGATTACTTGAGGCCATGAGTTTGAGACTAGCCTGGGCAACATAGTGAGACACTGTCTCTAAAAAGAAAATAAGAAAAAATTAGCCAGGCATGATGGCATGTGCCTGCAGTCCCAACTATTCAGGAGGCTAGGACAGGAGTATCGCTTGAGCCCAGGAGTTTGAGGCTGCAGTGAGCTATGCTCACTCCACCACACTCCAGCCTAGGCAACAGAGCAAAACTCTGTCATTTAAAGAAACAAAAACAAAAACAAAAAAACCCCTCAAAGCCACAAGCATTTATTTCAGTTATTTCAGACCTGTCTGTTATTTCTGCTAGATTATAAGCTCCTCGAATGCAGGAACCATGTCTGTTTTATCCCTTCAACAATCAGCACTATTCCTTGCACATGGTAGTTACTCAATAAATACTTGTTGAATGAATGAGTGAACATAATAAGCTCTTTCTCCATCCATGTACTCCCATTATATAGCTCATAAGCACAATGCCAACAGATGCTCCTTAACTCCGATACTATGTAGGATCCTGAAATGTCAAGTGAATTTTCATATCCATCTCAATTCACTGAATGACACAAATTATTTTGTGCTTTCTCTCACTGTTGAATATTTCAGGCTCCTAGGACAAGAATTGTATCAATAAAGAAAGTCCATGAACTAGACCAATATATAACTCTAACATTCTGTTTCCTCAAAACCTTTGAGATAGAAAATTGGATTACTTTAAGAAACTAAGAGTTAAACACAGTTGTTTGGATAGAATGAACTTATTAAGGTTAAGTGATTGCAACTGTAGAAATGTCTCAACCTCTGAACATGCAACAAAGTAGAGGCATGAGAGTTACTTTGGTGACAGTGATGGTGAAAAAGACTATTTTTTTTGCAACAAAAATGTACAATTACCGTTCACTTGGTTGATTTCTGAGTTGGAGGACAGAATCTCATCTGCCAGTTTTTGTGCAGTAGGAAGAACTTCAGTGTGGTGTGCTGTGATTAAATATTGAATAAACTTTTGTAGCTGGTCCCTATTCATCTGGAAAAGGGTTTCTGAGATAGGAAGACGCAATTTGACTTGGTCTGGTTTACGGATCCTGTAGAGTGAGAGCGCTACCACATGAGCACAGTAGAATATGTCCTTGTTTCCACAGCCACATGTCACTGAGGTGATTTTGCATCGATCAAAACTGATTGCAACTTTGTAAGTCACTGCTGGTTCAGAAGCAGTGGCCAGCTCAGTTACTGTGCCACTCAGATGAAAGCCTAAGGAAACAAAGAAAAAACAAACTGTGTTTAGAGATTCTGTAGTAAGAAACTGAAAGATTGTCATTTTGCATTTCAATTCATCAATTCAGAAACTATTTACTGAGTATTTCCTACATATGTGGTAGGCTCTGCCATAGACACAGAGGTCAATTAAACTCAGATATTGCTCTGAAGGAACGCACAATCTATAAAAAAAAGTCCTTACGCTAGAATCCATGAACCTCCTGAACTAATATGAAAACTTTTGTTTGTACATATGTACGTTTTTCTGAGGGAATAGTTTATACCCTTCATCATAGTCTCAGAAAGATTAATAAGGGGCATGCATGGTGGCTCATGCCTGTAATCCTAGTACTTTGGGAGGCCAAGGCAGGAGGATTGCTTGAGGCCAGGAGTTTGAGAGCAGCCTAAGCAACATAGTGAGACCCTGTCTCTAGAAAAAATTTAAAAATTAGCTGGGCATGGTGGCACACGCCTGTGGTCCCAGCTACTTGAGAGGTTGAGGTAGGAGGATCGCTTGAGTTCAGGAGTTGGAGGCTGCAGTGAGCTATGATCACACCACTGCATTCCAGCTCTGGCAAGAGAGTAAGACCTGGTGTCAAAAAGAAAAAAAAATGTTAATAAGGAACCCCAAGTAAGTTAAGACCTCCTATAGTAGATTTTGAGCTTCATGTAGTAGGCAAAAACGAGTCCATAAATAACATCAGTATAATCTAGAGTAAGGTGTATAAATGAAAGAGAAACCAAAAGAATGCCATGAGGAAGGACAGAAGGAAGATCAAGGACAACATTTCTTCCTTAAAACATACAATTCCAAAATGGTGACCATGTGGAATACATAAAAGGCAAGAAACCTTTGAGGCATGGAAGGCACAGCTTGGTACAATGAGACTATGTAGTGTTATAACATCTACTCACTTGGCATACAGCACCAATAATTTAGAAATGTAGAAAGTTACAACTAAACTGAAAAAGTTCAAATCGATAGCAAATCATTCTAAACCATTATTTATTCTTTTTTTTTGAGATGGGATCTCACTATGTTGCCCAGGCTGGACAAGAACTCCTGGGCTCAAGGGATCCTCCCACTTTAGCCTCCTAAGTAGCTGGGACTACAGATGTGTGCAACCATGCCTGGCTTCTATTTATTCTTTACTTTGAATATGATTCTTCTCCTTTGACAAGAATATGTATTCATCTAATCAGTCATTCAACAAAAGTTTAGTGAGACCTTTAGTACTGGACTGCTAGGCCTAGGGATGCTATCAAAAAAGGGGATGAAAATATTAAATATTTGTTAAGCACTAGGTGCTTTTAATAATTTATCACAACAACCTTATGAAGTCAGTATTATTTTCCTTATTTTAAAGGTATGTAAACTGAGGTTGAGAAAAGTTAAAAAATTTGCCCAAAGCCTTAGCAAGTGATGGACTTGGTATTTGGAAACCAGGAGGTCTGACTGATCCCAAAGTTTGTTTTCTTGTTATGTATTTCGCTACCTCTAAAGGATATCACAACAAAGTCCTTATCATAAAAAATCACGGACACATAAGTAAATGATTACAATATGATATGCCCAATGCTATAGTAGAGACAGGAACGAAAGAGAGGCTAATTTCAGAGACTTCCCTGTTTAACTGCACACTGTGAACAGGAAAGCAATTTTAAATAATCTTGGCCTGGGATGGTGGCTCATGTCTGTAATCTCAGTACTCTGGGATGCCGAGACAGTAAGATTGCTTGAGGTCAAGAGTTTGAGACTAGCCTGGTCAATATAGCGAGACCTTGTCTCTACAAAAAATAAGAAAAATTAGTTGGGTGTGGTAGTGCGTACTTGTAGTCCCAGCTACTTAGGAGGCTGAGGCAGGAGGATTGCTTGAGCCCAGGAATTCAAGGTTGTAGTGAGCTATGATGGTGCCACTGCACTCCAGCCTGGGTGACAGAGTGAGACCTCATCTCTAAAAAAAAAAAAAAAAAATCTCATATTTCTTGGAGAAGTATTTGGCAAATAGTGCATATATAAGTTTCAGAGCTACCACTGTGATCTGGCAAACTTTAAAAATGCAGTGAAAACCTTCCAAAGTTTAAGTTTCAGACAATTTTGGTTAGTTAAAATAAGAATAAGACCCAAATTTATAAGCATACTTGTAAAACCTAGCAAAATAATCACTACTAAAGGCACATTTAGGTACAATCCAAGGAAAGGTGCATATTACTGAAAAAGTAAAGATTAATTTCCAGAGCAAGAAAAAGATAAAAATAAATTTGCTAACTTCATGGCCTCCATGTATATGTTTTAAACATCATAGAGGATTTTTTTCAGCTAAACTTAACTGCAGGTTTAAAAATATTTACTTCCATTTGTTTAAAGCAAAGTCAAAAAGTTACATTCAAATATGATTAAGCATAGGTAAAGACTGCCTTCACTTAAGAACTAAGGAAGAGAACTATAGGGCTGACAAGCAGCTCCTCCGCAGACTTATACCCACCAGACGCTGCCAGCAGAGTAACATAGCAGAGAGCACATTCCACCAGGAATCAGGCAGCCAGAATCTGCTATGTACTATGCAGTCTTGTGTTACTTACTTTATAACTCTGAGCCTTAGCTTCCTTCTCAGTAAAGTGAGGATAATAACACTTGTTCTGCCTGTCACTGAAAAGTACCTTGTAAAACTAAAAAATGTCCTACCGATGTATTAATGTTTTTATGCAGTTTTTGGTAACAGGTCTCCATGTGAAGGGAGTAAGAGACAAATTCCCTAAGGGCTAAGTTTCACAGTGGCTGAAAACCAGGTGCTAAGAAAGTATATTCTTAATCACCCTCAGGACCACTCTGGGAGTATTAAGTACATTGCTGAGAAATGACTTAAGTCCACAGAAGGGATACATTAAAATCTGAGATAAGATAGACCTGTCAATGTGGAAAAGCTTAGGCATCAAGCCCTTGAGTCTAAAAGGTGAGTAGAAACATTTCCATTTTATCAGTTCAATGTTTTAGGTGGACTTGGCCTGCAGCACAGTCTCTGAGCCCAATCCCTCCTTCCCTTCCTGCGTGAAAATGAGTAAGAATCTTGGTTAGATATGAGACAGAAATAGTTATCAGTGGGAATCTTAGTAGGATGTAAGGCCCATGAGGGCAGGGTTTTCTCTGTGTATTGTTTACCACTATAAAAAAAAAAAAACCCAAACAAAAAAACCACTCTGGTTATAGTATGAAAAAAAAGATTAGACCTCAGCGTCTACATTTTTAAGATGAGATGCTGCCCTAGATTACCTCCATGGTTCACTCCCATGCAGAAATAATATGATTCTATAGTGACTGTCAACTGAATCTCCCACAATGTTAGACACAGAACTATATTATCAGTATTTACTAAATGTTGGCAAAGCAACATTTGATGTTACATAGAAAAAGCTCTTTTATTAATACTGAGACTTTATGAACACCTCCTATATGTCAGGTTTTATTTTAAGTGTTTTACATGCATTAACTCATTTAATTATCACAATTTTATGAATTTGATAGTAGGTGTGACGGTAATTTTATGTGTTAATTTGACTAAGCTATGGTACCTAGCTATTCAATCAAACACTAATCTAGGTCTTGCTATGCAGGTATTTTGTGGATGTGGTTAACATCTATAATCAGTTGACTTTAACTGAAGGAGATTATTCTCAATAATTTGAGTGGGCTCTTCCAATCAATTGAAATGCTTAAAAGCAAAACTAAGGTTTCTCTTAGAAGAAGAAATTCTGCCTCAAGACTGCAGCATCAGATCCTGTGCAGGAGTTTTTAGCCTGCCCTATAGATTTCAGACTTGCCTGTTCCCACAACTGCATAGGGAAGTTCCTTGAAATAAATCTTATCTATCTATCAATATGTATCTCCTACCAGTTCTGTTTCTCTGGAAAACTCTGATTACTACTATTATTTCCATTTTTTGTATGAGGAAATATAAGCATACAGAAGTTAAGTAACTTGCTCAAGGTCACTCTGCTATTAAGTGGCAAATTCAGGATTCACACCCAGGCAGTCTGGCTCTAAAGCGCACACTCTTAACTATTACACCATATTGTCTCTGTATAATATTGTATTGTATGGCAATCAATACCATATTTAATTGAATTATAAACTATAAACACAATTAGAAATACTATTAGAAAATAACTTTCAGCCCAGGCATGGGAGGCTGAGGCAGGAGGATTGCTAGAACTCAGGAGTTTGAGGTTGCAGTGAGCTATGATCACGTCATTGCACTCTAGCCTGGACAACAGAGTGAAACCCTGTCTCAAAAAAAAAAAAAAGAAAGAAAGAAAAAAAAATTTTTCAGGTATATTAAAATTCTAAAATCTCAGTTTTTAAAGCATTTGTAATGGTTTGAACCCTCTAGGTTAATCTAGAATTAGAGCTAAAATGTCAAGTATCGATTTAGATTCCAGCTGTCTTCACAATAGGTCAATGTTAAAACAACTGAGAAATTTTCTGCAAGATATTTTTAAAAAGCTACGTATACATGGCTCTCTAGAGGCTTTGGCTAAGGCTCATGATGCTCTTGAGAACATGTTCATTTGAGTTGGGTAAATGTTTGGGCTCCATCAGCTATGTTAACTCTGGTATAGCTCATGCTCCAGGCCTGGGCCCATCTGAAGCAAAAGGTTCTGAGTGGCTCTGTGTAAGTTTCCTTACTGGGAGATTCTTTTCCCCTTCATAACTCTTAGAATGTAAATGGAAAGTCTGTTTCAAACATCTGTCCTCCTTGCCTTATTGTAACCTTGTGACATTTTTTAAAAAGTGTAATTACTCCTGAGAATAAAGCTAGATAGAATAGGTTCACGGTAGTGTTTCTTTCCCATTGCAAACCTACTGCCATAAATATGTCCATCAATAATCTCCTGATTTAAGCAAACACATAAGAGCCTGGTTTTCAAAAATCTTTATTGAATCCAGCATGTATTTATTGAGTACCAATTGTGTGCTCTGACATTTTACTTAGATGCTTTCAAACAAAAAAGTTTGTAGAGAGCAGTATGATGAGTCCCCAGGTATCCATCACTCAGCTTCAACAATTAGTAACACAAAGATAAATTTATTTAATCTTTACCCTTTACCAACTCCTTCCCCACCTAACCCATGGATTACATTGAAGCAAATCCCAGAATTATCATTTCACTGGTAAACACCTCTGTATGACTCTAAAAGAATTAAAAATTAAAAACAATTTCTTAATATCAACTATCCAGTGTTCAGATTTTCATAATTAACCCTTTTTAAAAACAAAACAAAACTGGAGGTTTGTTCAAATCGGGATGCAAACAAGATCCAGACATTTAATTTGGTTGTTATATTTCTTAAACTACAAGTTCCCTTCTTCCCCGTGTGACATTTTGACACATGTATACAATGTATAACGATCAAATTAGGGTATTTAAAATATCCAACACCTTATTTCTTTGTGTTGAGAACATTTCAAATCTTCTCTTCTAGCTATTTTGAAATTATACAATATATTGCTGTTAACTATAGTTACTGTACCATACTATTAAATACTAGAACTTATTCCTTCTATCTGTATGTTTGTAAGATCTGGTATATTTTAAACATTCAGTTTGTGGCATTGATTAAACAAATTATTGATAATATTATAATATTACATAATTAGTAGTTATAGGATGGTAGTTCTTATTCTCAAAAACATACACTGCACTAATTTTTATGAGCACCAATTATAATTAATTTTTTGTATTGTTTTATTAATACTTTAGTCAAATAAATCCCACATACTCAGTCATTCCAACAGAACTTTCTACAATGATGGAAATGTTTTATATCTGTGATACTTAATGTAACAGCCACTAGTCATATGTGGCTATTGTGCATTTGAACTGCATCTGGTGTGACTGAGGACCTGAATATTAAATTTATTTATTTTTTATTTCAAAATATTAAGGGGGTAAAAATGTTTTTGTTACATGGATACCTTGCATAATGCTTAAGTCAGGGCTTATAATGCACCCATCACCAGAATAGTGTTCATTGTACCCAACAGGTAAGTTTTTACCCCTCACCCCCTCCCACCCTTTCCCCTTCTTGGTTTCTAATGACCTTTATATCTCTATGTGCCCATGTGTGCCCATTGTTTAGCTCCCAATTATTAGAATACACATGTGGTGTTTGTTTTTTCATTGCTGAGATACTTCACTTAGGATAATGGTCTCCAGTTCCACCCTAGTTGCTGTAAAAGACATTATTTCTTTTTTTTCTTTTTTTTTGAAGATAGAGTCTCACTGTGTTGCCCCAGGTAGAGTGCAGTGGCGTCATCGCAGCTCACTGCAACCTCAAACTCTTGGACTCCTGGGCTCACGTGATCCTCCTGCCTCAGCCTCCCAAGTAGCTGGGACTATAGGCCCTTGCCACCACGCCCAGCTAATTTTTTCTATTTTTGGTAGAGATGGGATCTTGCTCTTGCTCAGGCTGGTCTTGAACTCCTGACCTCAAGTGATCCTCCTGCCTCGACCTCCCTAGGATTACAGGTGTGAGCCACTGCACCCAGCTATTTCATTGCTTTTTATAGCTGAATAGTACTCCATGGTATGTATATATATACACCACATTTTCTTAATCCACTCATGAATTGATGGGCACTTAGGTTGATTCAACATCTTAGCGATTGTGAATCGTGCTGCAATAAAAATTCATGTATAGGTGTCTTTTTGATAAAATGACTTCTTTTCCTTTGGGTAGATACCCAGTAGTGGGATTGCTGGATCAAATGGTGAGTCTACATTTCTTTCTTTGAGGAATCTCCATCTTGTTTTCCATAGACTTTATGCTAATTTGCAGTCCCACCAACAGTGTATAAAGCATTCCTATCTGTCTGCATCCATGCCAGCATCTATTGTTTTTTTTTTTTTTACTTTTTAATAATGGCCATTCTGACAGGGGTAAAGTGGTATCCTACCATAGCCCCTTCTCCATTACATATCACAATGGCTCTGACATCTCCTCAGCTTCCAGGAAAATTGCTGGCTTTCTATATATACCTGCTATTAGGTGAGCCCCTACCAGCATATCATCCTATAAATGTGCCACGCTTTCTTTGCCTTCAACATGCTGCAATTGCCACTTAGGCAAGATTTAAAAAATGTGCTGAAATGGCCTCACAGCCCCTAAAAACCAAATACTTTGCTGGCAGTCTTTATTCTAGAGCTAGCCATGCCAAAATGTGCAGCAAAAGCTCTGAAAACTGTAAGATCAGCAAGAAACTGTTAAAAACTGTTGAAAATCCATGAGTGGTTCATGGCTTGAAAGAGTTCTGATTCACCTGCCTTCTAAACTGAATGGTAGCATAAGAGGAAATGGGAATTGAGTGAAAATTGTTCACTTAATAATTTTCTCTCTTTTCTTTGCCAGTATTAAGGCTGGGAAATCCAGGGCCATGCTAGCTAGACTCAACCTTGGACTAAACAGAAAGTACTAAGGACCATTTTTCCATTTGTGACAGATATATATATATATATATATATATATATATATATATATATATAGACAGACATAGATATTCTCTTTTTCAAATAAGGAAATCCTATGTTCTTCATGGCTTAGCTCAAATATCACTTCTACATGAAACTACTTAGTCCTTCAGTTGTTGAAATGAATCATATTAAATGAAAAAGAAGCTTTAACATTTATGTCTATGGAGCTTAAATTCTAGTTTACAAGAAAGAGATTTTACCCAGAATCAAATAATAAGGGACCTAAGAGATCATCATTTCACAGGTGAGAAACAGGCTCACAG
>RJWJ010026060.1:0-23310 GCA_004363605.1 Indri indri
AAATAGAAAAAGAAGGGAAAAGGGAAAAGAAAGAACAGAAAGAAAGAAAAGAAAGAGGCCTCAAGTCCTGTGGAAAAGAAATGCTGATATTAATAGCTCCCCCTTCCATTAAGGGTAAAGATGCCACTACAAAGGACGTCCCACCCTGCACTTGCACAGTGTCTAAGCAAACCAGGACCCATATTCTGACCCTACCTTCAACGTGCGCCTTGCTCTTTCGCTGCAATTGTCCCACCAATGGCTTCAGTTCTTGGGAAAATTAGCCCCCTTTGAGAGGTTCAGCAACAAGAAGAGTCTGGATCTACCCCAAAAGCAGAAAATCAGACACGAAATCAAAACACCCCATGTGCTCGGTCGGTCCTCTGCCGATCTTTGTGCCACCAGGAAGGCAAACCCAGCACAACCTGCTCCCAGCTGCGTCCCAGACAAGCAGGTGGAGTCATATTTTATGGAACCTCTTTGCAATCATTACATAGACTCTTTCTTCTCTTAAAAATCCCTCCATCCTCAGCAGGCCCAGAAATGCATGCCAGCTTTTCCTATGCCAAATTAGAAACCTGCATTTTCAGATGCCAAGTTCAGAAGGTGTTTAGAAGCAGAATTAAGGGAATTTGACTTGGTACGTAGGGGTAGTCAGGTCTTTGTGAACAACTGAAATGAGCAGGCAGACCCACTGATATTCCAACCCAGGTATGGTTCTTTTCCCTGTGCTGCTGAGGCACAGGCTGAAAAACCACTGGGACCGTAGGCGACATCCCTTGGAAGTAATTTTTTTTTATAAAGTCTCGCAAGTTCACCAAAAGGATACAAGGAACATGCTAGGTACCAAGCACTGCGCTATGTGCAGGAAATATGATACAAATAACCTTCCTGAAAGTCAGGGTCAAGTGGGTAAGATTAGGTGAGAAATCAACAATGGTAATACACCGTGACACAGGTATTGCTAAGTGTTTACAGAAGGAAAGATCTGTGCAGGCGGCAAGGAAAGGCTGGATGGAGGACATAGCATTTGAGCTGAGTCCCTGACGACTAGGAGCTCACCTACCGAGAGTGTGGGAAGGGAGCACACTGCAGAACCAAGGAGCAGCAGGAACCAAGTCCCTGGACCACACACAGGTGTGAAATGTGCACACATAATCCGCTGGGTGAGTCCGTCTGTGGGCAAACATCAGGACATGCCTTGGATGAGTGAGGAGGCCCCTTGTTCCCAAGCTGGGGGGAGGGGGCGATACAAACGGCAGTCAGATGTGGTCCCTGCCCAGAAGGGCTCCCTGTGAAGGCTGCTCCTCGCTGCTGGCGAGGGTCTCACCTGCACCATGCTGCGAGTCTGCTCCTATGCTGGGCAAGAACATCCCACGCAGAAGGCAACTCAAGGCCCCCAGGCTTTCGCTGGATTCACCTAAATCTCTTCTATCCACCCATCTGCTTCTTGTCATCCCTGCCCCCTTACACGCACGCACACACACACGTGCACGCACAGAGCCTCGCCTACAACTCTGTGGGCCTCCCACACTCGAAAACCCTACAACTGACTGCACCTTAGATTACTTTTCCCAGCAATGGGCTTTCCTCCAAAACTGTGCCCTTTCTCCCCCCCAAAAAAAGTCGTTTATGCCTCCAACTACAGGGACCTCAGCTGGATATTAAGAAAAAAATGAACAAAGTGAAGTAGTTCTTAGTGAGGTGTGGATGATTAAAATTTTCTCAAATTTCCCTGGGAACTAACTTTTCTTTTTTTTTTTTTTAATAGCACCGTTGAAATCGATTTCTATGTGGCCTTTGGGGCAGTTTGGAGGGGATGCTTTAGAGTGGGGACTTGTTTCAGGGGGTCCACGTAGTCTACAACTGGAACGCTGCGGTCTGCATAGCCTACTGCCACCCACCTGGATGCTGGCTCTGGGGACGGAGAGAGGAAACGATCATTCTTAGGGCTTTCTAACTCAGTCTCCTACCTGAGGGAGGAGACAGCATCTGCTGCTCTTCTCTTTCTTGAATCTGCACCACCAGTTTAGGGTGACCCCCTAAGCCACCCCGGGCTAATCTGTCTCTCCACGAAGGGCTCGCAAGGCCTGTCAGAGAAAGACCACGGAGAGAGCTGCCCAAGAAGCAAGACAGACATGGCTCCGGTACTCACGTCTTCCCAACCACTGGAATCCAGCGCATTCAGCCAGGACTCATGGAGGGCCAGCTACCTCAGTCAGAGAAGCCTATCTCCCATCCATGCTCCACCCACCTGCTAAATTCCTTTGTTCCTTCCCCCAGGTAACCAGGCATTGCATAGATATTCAGGAAAATTTGGTGCAGATTCTAGCACTTCCTCTCCCAGCCACCAGGCTCAGCTCCTGCCCTGTTTTTTGATTCTTACATTCCCATCAGGACTTCCCAGGAGGCCTCGGATCCACAGACCCCTACCAGTGGGATGCTAAATCCCATCCCTTCCTTGGCAACACAGCCCTGGCAAAGCCATCTCTGGCTCAAATCCTGCCCCAGCTGGGCCTCCCCTGAGTAGAGTATTTATCTTTTGGGAACTAGCACCAGGCCCTCCTCAAAGCCTTGGGCTACATGTGCACCGACGAGTCTCACCCATGTCCCCGTGGTTGTTCCTGTATCACCGCCACCCAGGCAGGTGGTCACCGAAACGCATCCTCTTACAGCCAGGCATGGTATCACCACCAGAAAGGGCAGCTTCGAAGGGGACCACGACCAAACTCATGCCAAAGGGGGAGGATCAGGAGTCTGGAATGTTTTCACCTCTTTGTTTCTCCAGTTTCAGGAAAATAGACAAAAGTAATCTCGAGGGGTGACGGGAATGTTATCAGCTGAAGAGAACGCAAGGAAACCTCAGCTGTTTTGCAGGCGCGTTTGTTTATTTTCTATGTGGTCACCCTGATAGCCCCCACTGGGCTCACTTCCCTTCCCTGTAAACAACTGGTTCTAATTAAACTTCTTGCTGTTGCATAAAGGTATATAACCTTGGAGAGTCCATTAAAAAAAAAAAAAAAAAAACGGCTTCACTTTCAAGACTTCAAATAGCACGTGATCCCTTTGTCAGGCCCCCGACAAGGTTAATTTATGTCGTCGCTATCTTACTCTGAAGGACTCTGGTTACTTCACATCTGTTCTCTGTCTAATCTCTGTACGAACATTGTGGTGGTCTTGGCAGCTCAGTGCATCTAGTGGTCTCTTAACTGTTTCCTGCCCGAAACGTCCAGGCTTTCAGATTCGATTTTCTGTCCCCCTTTGCCCTCCTAAAAGCTTTCAATTTCCTCTCAGATTGTGTCCTGGCAGTTGCATGTTCTCTGACTCCGGCACAGAGGGACTGTCCTGCTCCCCAGATTGGGTGACTTCAAGGAGCGACTAGGAGGCCCTCTAGGAGGATAAGGCAATTATTATTTCATTTTTGAAATGGAGGGAAAAAAATTATGAGGCAAAATTATGCAGGAAAGTATGTATGGTACAGAACATGTTTTTCAATTTGTAGTTGCAATCAGAATTTTTAAAAATTAAATAGAATAAAAATATTAGAGTGCATTCTATTAGTAGGGGCATCTTTTTGTAACACCTTTGCTTACATTGCGGGTGCGTGGATGCACGTGTGTGGGTTCTGGGTCATAGTTGGAAATGCACATCCTCCTCTAAGTTGCAGGCAAAACAATTGGAAACTACGGGAAAGTGCATTGGGAGCTGAATCTCAGCTCTGCAGCCCTGCTGTCTTCCACCAACGTGACCGTGAGCAAGTCCATTATCTTCTCTGAGTCTCTGTTTGCTCATCTGCAAATTGGGATAATATGTGCCCTACATACTTCATGGGGTTGTTGAGAGGACCCCAACAAGATATTATGTATGTAAGCTTCATACCAGAGCTCCATACCAATCAGAATTCATTCCACAGAACAGAAAGATCCACAGAGGATTCTCAAGTGTGGCTCTTGATGGCAGAAAGGGGGAAGCCTCTGGCTGAGGCCTGGCTTGGCTTCATTCAGGCCCTCACCCATTAATTTATTCAGCAATATTTATTGGATGCCCATTGTGCAGGGACTATTTTAGTGGCTGGGGATAAACAAAGCCCTTGCCTTCATGTTGCTTTCATTCTAGTGAAGGGAAACAAATTAAGAAAAAAAAAAAAAAGATAGAGCATGATACGAGTATGTTGTTATGTTTTTCAGAAAATACTCTGAGTAGACTAATGCATCTGTTAGCAATTTTATCTAAGATCCCATGCAAGTTCCTTTTAAGTAAAGTTGGGCAAACACTGTTAGAAAATCACTGTATGATTGTACTACTTTGGCGTAATGTACTATGTAAGGTACCCAAAGACTCTCCTTTAAGAGCTTTCTTGGACAATCTTGGGCATCTCTCAGTTATGTCACCGTCAGTTTTAATAAAAATAGGCTCTAAATTAATGGGTAGGGCTTCTTGTCCAGAAAGGAAATAAACATATGGAATTTATTACCTGAACTACTTATAAAAGCCAAAGCATAAACAGGTTCAAGACAGGTTTAGATAAATACATGGATAGTAAATGTATAGTGGCACCAAAGATTTTTAAAAGACATTATACGAACTATGATAACGGCTCCTAAGAGGCTGTGGGTGCTCTCAGCAACCTTGCGCCAAGCCATCTTCTAACTCATCATCATCAACACCAAGTAACCGTTGCATTATGACTCAAGTCCCGGGTCTAAGGCTTTGGCAATCATATTTAGCAGCACAGTCCAAATGAGCAAACCACAGAAGTGGATGATAGGCCCAACAGGGCAGCCAGTGGACCAGGTGGCTGGGAAGCCTAGGGCTCATCTTGGCTTCAGTTTTAACAAGTCACTTGACACTTCTGGCTCCAGAGAAGATGCAGCAGCGTAATCTCCACGCAGGCCTATTAGCTGAGGTTGGCATTGGCAAAGATCGCAGTGGTCCTGTGGTCCTCTGAAGCCAAGGCTGTGGGCATCTGCTGGGGCAGTGAGGGTGGTTGGGGTCTTTGTTGGTGAAGGCTGCTTGGGTTCTCCTGATTTTTTTTCTTTCACCATAGAAATTGTGGTTAAGGTGATTCCCCTTAGTTCCAGGTCTAGTTTCCGGGTATGCTTACGGTGGCACTAGTGTCTGATGTGTGACACTCAAGGAAAGGTCACAGAGCCAGGGCTTGGATGACTGGCACATGTGAGGGACCATAGCTCTAAGGTCTATGGAAGCAATGGCACTGGTGCCTCATTGATAATGGTGTGTGAGGTCTGAGTGTCTGTGGAGCAGCTGGGGACCTGGAGTGCAGAACACAGGTGCACACAGAGCTACAGCATCTCCAGAGTCCGGGGCATGTGCTAACTTGCTGTGGCAGCACAGCCAGTGTCTACCATACAGGTGTGTTCATGTACCACGGCTCCATGTCCTAGGGTGTGGACCAGCCTATTGCAGCAGCGGTACCAGCATGCGCAGTGCAGCCACATTGGATGGTCTGGATGCAAGCACACGAAAACTAAAATGCCTCCAAGGTCTCAGGAGTGGGCCAGCTCGCTGTTGTGGTGGCTCAGATGTCAGAGGCATAGGCCCTCATACAGCAGCAGTGGAGTGCTGGTGTCCTCAGATGTATACAAAGCAACTGAGGCTCCCAGGCCCAGGACAGGTATAGCTTTCGGCAGTTGCAGCTCCAGTGTTTGAGGTAGGGGGCACACGCAGTGTGGTTGCAGATCCAGGGTCTAGAATGCAGGCACTCACAGAGCTGCTGTGTAGCTGGGGTCTGGGGAGCTGGCACACACAGAGTGCCTGCAGGTCCAGGGGTCTGAAGTGCATGCAGCATTTGCAGAGGTGGTAGCTCCAACCCCAGGGCAACACGACAGTGGCTCCTCCGTGGTGGCCTGGGATTGGGGTAAGAGGTGCAGAAGCATCTCCCTCACTGGGGAAGTCAACAGCAGGGGCGGCTTCAGTAACCTCAGTGGTGAAAGATGTTAGTGTTCTCTGCAAAGGAGGCCACTGGGGACCACCATGGATCCTACTGTGAGGCTGACCCTGTTAGCCTCCATGTTCCTGTTTCTGGACATCTCAGGATCTCCCCAGCAATCCTTTCTGTGAAGTTATTATCCATTTTTTGCTCTTATTATCCATTTTTTGTGTGGCTGCAGATTCTTGGTTGGACCCTTGAGTCCTCCCAAAGCTATTTCTGTTCATGGATGGCTGCCTATTTGTTGTGTTTTTTTGTGGGGACATGAAGCCCAGTATGTCCTGCTCTGCCATCTTGCTGATGTCACTCCCCTCCCTCACTGCCGTCACCGTCATTTTATACTTGTCTCCGGAACTGTGAGACAATAAATCTGTTGTTTTAAGCCACCTAGCTTGTGGTATTTTGTTATGGCAGCCCTAGCAAACTAAAACAAACATATTCATCAAATCTTGTGCTTTAGTTCAAGGCTTTGTGCATCTCTAATATACTGCAGGGCATTGGCTTTTATAGGTGAACACTCTGAGGGAAATTCATTTCTCTTCAATTTTTGGGAGCTCCTTATATTTCACTTCACTTCCTACACCTGGGAGGGCAGACTTTTTAAAAAAAATATGAATTATTTCCTGTCCACCCCCAATAAATTCCTTTTAGAAAAGTTTTGCACAAAATACTGTCTCGTACAAGAGCACACTTACAAAGAATACGCGGAAGTACATTTCCTTAGATGTTTCTAATACAAGTAGAGTTCCCTCTTCTGTAGGCATGCAGTGGGTTAAGAAACTAAAAGCTTCACCCTCAAAGGCCCTTCTTTTTCTATGACTGACTTACTGCATTACCCATTAACCTTCACGTCTGGAACCAGGCTGTGTTCCTCCGCAAAATTAGACATAACCCACGTAGATCAACAGCCTTTAAGAAACACAGCAACTCACACAGTTCTGGCCCAGTCACTGGTAAATAACAGTGGTGATGATGACAGGAGTCTTTGGCTTTTTAAGCCTTAAACTTAGCTCAAGAATTTTGATTCATGGCTGGACACAAAATACAGTGTGAACGTTGATTAGCAGGTGGTCCCATCAAGTGGATGAATTGCTCATGCTTTCTCCATAGTTATTCACAGTTCATTTTCCCTTCAGAGTTTTTAGGTAAGAGTTTGGAGCTCTTGCATGTTTGGGTTTCACATTTTGGAAGGAATGCAATGGAAATTTTTGGCACTCTCTCTCGAGTGATTTATGTGCTTCTCCCATTGGATCGTTTGTTTTACGCATGTGTGACAGGGCTGGTGCTGGACTTCTGCTTTGGAAACCGTTGCTTCAAATTTGCATGTGTTGGCCCTTCTGGACCTTACAACTTTACATTTGGATGAGA
Organism: Indri indri; assembly: GCA_004363605.1. NCBI lineage: Eukaryota > Metazoa > Chordata > Mammalia > Primates > Indriidae > Indri > Indri indri. The sequence goes on from RJWJ010026060.1 coordinate 7,298, forward strand.
AAAATGCTTCCCCAAGAGATGGTTGCACTACATTCTGAGACACCGGATCCTGAGATCCCTTCTTCCTTTTCCCTAGTTGTGAAGAAGTGTTAAGAAGCAAAGAGTAGGAACTTCGTTTCTTAATGTAGAAACGCTGATTTTATAAGATTGGCAGAGAAAATACCCAGCTAAAATACCTTGGAAATACATTAGAAATTTCTTTCAGGAACATGATGTGTGGAGACCAGGTAATTGAAACAAGAATCACTGGGGCTTTTGACAAGCAGCGAAGTAGGAAACTGCTCAGGCATCTGGTTAGAAGTTCTTGCTTTGATGGCAGTAGATGACTAGTGGCCCTTCCAGTTCTGAGAATGAACATTGCCCTTGTTAAAACAGATAGAAGGACAGCAAACAAGCCATCTTCAAATTACCCTGAAGGTAGTGGTGCTGAAGCATCAGCCCTCTTGGAAGAACTCCTTTCAGAGCCGCCCTCTAGGATGGTGGCAAACTCTAGATTTGTAAATAATGATAATCAGCCTCATGTCTTTGAATTTTAGAGTTGGAAGACGGAGGAGACATTTTGCCAGGTTGTAGACAGATTGAGTCTATTCAATCCACCACCATTGTTAGAGGATAACATACCGTAGTCTCAATCTTTCATTATTAGCTAGGAGCCTGCAGAATGAAGCATGAAGCCCACAGTATAATAATTAGAATACCAATGGTAACAGAGCTCACATCTGGAAGTTTTGCTCTTCAATACCCTGCATTCACACAGCAGAACTGAGTCCAGCTCATTCATACCTTTCTTCATCTAGGATAGTAAGTGGTTTTGTAGTGGTCAGTCACCATGCTTGGTGTCATGGGAGAGACAGATGTGCCCGGATCCAACCCTATAATGGCAAAGAGAAATCTGGGTGCTCTTCGAGAGGGCACTTCATGAATGAGGGTTTATGTGGCAGACAGATGACACATTGGAAAGAGTTTAGCCAGAGAGAATTTAACGAAGAAACAGAGGTTAAGAGAACCGTTAAGGGTTCTTGAGGTGCTCAGGCACTAGCAACAGTAGAAACCTATTACCACCCCTGAGCTCAAAAGGATGCAGAGAGGCAGTGATGTTACTGGGGCCTGGAGAGTTGGAGTGATGGCAGAGAGACACCTGGTAAGTCCTTTAGCCGTTGAAGATCAAGCCATGGCCAGAGCTGCAGTGAGGCAGGAAGGCAGCAGGGAATAAACACTCGGCGCCTCTCTTCCCAGATGTGACTCCTACACATGTCCCCACCTTTAGACCAAACTCATGGGAAGCCCTGGGCGAAGTTTCCCTGGGGATGCTGTCTGTACAGGACAGCCTCCTTAGGCACAGAAGACTGAAGAATGGATTTGGGGTTGAGGGGGAGGCAAACAAAATAGTGTTTGGCACAGGATCCTAAAAAGGAAACAAGGCTTGCCTTTGAATAAGGTCATAATCATAGGTTACCTTGAGGTAAATCACTTCTGTTCTGGTAGGGTCACTTGTGTGATCTACTGTCCATCTTCCAAGACACATGCTTGCCCTAAAAACTGTGTTAATGTAGGGCAGGGAGGGGTTCCTTGCTTGGGGAGGGGAAGATAACAGAAATATATAGAACTTGAAATAAACCTTGGTATGAAACTGTGATTTCCGGAGGAGAAATGTACTATTAATAATTTATAAAAAGGCCTCACCAAAGGGAGGTAGCTAAGAGGACAGAAGGGACCTAGGCTGGTGACAAAGACTAGAAACAAGGGCTTCCTGGAAGTTTCCATAGCAGAGCTGATTTTGCACCATGACCGGACACCATAGAAGGTTCTCCAGATCTATTTGCTCAGAGCCAGCCACGTGCTTGAGGAACAGCAGCTGAGTACAGGAACGTGAACCAGAAAGAGTTGTGATCTTGGCACCTAACACAGATCACACTACTAACTGGGCAGGGACCCAGATCAGTGAGGAAATCCCAGATGCAGTGGACAAATACCCATCAAGGTGGCATAACCTGTCTTCAGTTACAAGGGCAACTGGCAGCAAGAAATAACAGCAACTGTGAACTGCTGAGAGTCTGATTGGAGGAGCGAATTGTCTCAGCTTTGAGGAGCCTACTGCTCAGATAGGGAGGTGAGACTTACATACAAGAAGGTGAATGGAATTGGTATTACATGCCAGAGAATTTCAAGCACTGGAGAGATTGTTGTAGATGGTCACAAAAGACTCATGAAGGCTGAGCCTGGGGCTGAGCCCAACAGAATGAAGATGGCTTAGAGAGGCAGAGGAGAATGCTAGGAGAAAGCCACATTCCAAGCAGAGCTCTCCCAGGTGGAAATGCGTAAGTCATGCTGGAACGACTGTGAGTAACTCCTCTGGCTGGAGGAGAGTACACTGAACGCGTTGGAGAGAGAGAGAGGCGATGAAAGCAGTGTTTAGGGAAAACTTCTCTGGGTCCATGGGGTGCCAGATGGAGAGCACTGGGGAGCCACTGGAGGTAAGGAGACAAGTTTGGAAACTATGCTGGCTAGGAAATAGTTCAGGCATGAAGCGACAGTGAGGATGGAAGGATGGGCCAACTCAAGACATCAATAGGGAATGACTAACAGGCCTTGATGACTAGTTGAAAGTGGGGGGAAGGAGGAGGAGACAAGGAACTGATAATGAACTTGAACTTGTAGCCCTACCGATGCAGAAAATGATGGTTTTATAAAAACATGTGGCAAATTAGATGGGAGCACCTAATAATTTAGTGAAATAAATATGATGGATTTAACACTTTAGTAAAGCATCTGGGAAGATATTCATTGGAGATGTTCTTCTGCAGACAAATCCTTTACCTGGGTTCCATAGCTCATTAAATATCACCACCATCCACCATTTTCCCAAACCCCGAACCTAAGAATCATCCTCATCGGTTCTTCCTCCGTTACTCCCAAAAGTAATCAGTGTCCAAATTCCATTAATTTTATTATCTCTCAGATCTACCCACTTTCCCCTTTACCTTAGATTAGACCACTTCATCTTTCACCTGGAATCAGCAATTATGTCCCAAATGATGTCCTGCCATGCCTTCAATTGCTTTCCACAAAGCCAGAACGTTCTTTATGAATTAGAACTCTGATCTTTCCATCTGCTGATTACATACCTTGTGTGGCTCCCTCAGGATGAAGTCTTAACAGAACATAACGATCTTCCCATGCTGGGTGCCTATTTCATTCTCTGTCCTCATCACGCCATGTCTTGCATTCCATGTCCCAAGCCTATTGAGCCATTTACATTTTCTTAGATGTGTCATCCTCTCTCACGTCCAATCTTGCACGTGCCTGCCCCCTGTCTGGAATGTGTTCCTTTCTTCACATTGCATCATTCTGCGCATTTAGCGTCAAAATATCCTGTCTTCAGGGAGCCTTCACTCACCTCCCAAGGCCTGGCTAAGTAACTCTTCTGTGTGTTTCCTTAACACCTTATTCATTCCTCTGCTACAGCTTGTATCACTGTGTACAGCAAATTATTTACCTCTCTGACTCCTACCCTAGACGTACATGCTCAACCACTAAAAAAAAAAAAGTGTTTGTTTAATGAATGAATACATAGAGCAAATAAAAAACACGGTTTTGTTGATATTTAAATCAATTAGACTAGACGAGCTGGTGTTGAGTACCTACTGTTTGCCACACCCTGTGCTAGGGGCTGGGAATATCATGGTGAACATGCCCCTGAAAACAAGAAATGTACAATCTAGTATTACAAAGTCAGTGACAAGTCAGCAAGTATATTCCACGATAGAGGTGTTAAGTAATACTGAAGAGTTAGAGGAATGCGATGGGAAAAGCCTTTATTTAAATCTAAGACTGAAGTTCAAATTCATTCTCAAATTCATTTTTATAGGATCTTGAACAAGATGTTTATTTTAACCTCTTGAACTCAGTCCTTTCATCTGTAATGAGGCTATAAATCCTATCTTGGATCTCATTTTGATTAAACAAGCTTTGGCCATCATACAGTACATGCTCAATAAATGCTGTTCCCTTCCCCTTGTGCAGACTGTATTGCACTGTGCTCACACGTGCTGCAGACACATCTTGTTAAAATATAACAATGACCAGGGGGTGGGAACAGGGTAGAATTTAAACACAGAGAAGGATCCAGATCTTTTTTTTAAGAGTTTTTGTTAGGGAGAAGGAGGAAAGGGTCTTTCAGAAGTGAGGATGATGCTGTTGGAGAAGACAGAAGGGCCCAGAAATTGAAACTGGGAGCCTGAGACAGCTTCTCCAGCCTGCAGTGGGCACACAGAGGAGGCAGAAGTGGGCTCTGATTGGCGTGTTTGCCTATGGCTGACGTTGACCTACTAACTTGAAAATTGCTAATAGTCCTGAGGTCTACAAGCATTTTCCAGCCACAAGCTAATTCAGTTCCTGCACATCTCTAACACGTTTTCTCCTTCCTTCCAAATAGGTCAAAAGGACCTCAGTGTGACCAGCCCCATGGGCAACAGCAGAGCAAGGCTAAAATTCCACCTTGCTTCTAGCTAACTATATACCTTCACAGCAGCTTTATTTATCTTCTTTATTCAATCAGCTATTTTCCTGCCCGTCAATGATCAATAGTTTGCGATCTCTGATAAATTTCTTTGGAAATTTTAAAACAAACGGAAAACCAATATATGAATACAACTCTATGCAAAATATCCTGCCATCCCAACCTCCTGTGCATCTGCTATGTTTGTGTCCTTCCCTTCTCCTTCCCTTCCAGGACAGGGTTTTAATAGAGGTTGGGTTATCCCCTATCAGCAACAACAGTGAAAACTGACTGCAAAACAATGAAATAAGATTAAAGAAAAATAAACAAGTGAAACCAAAATCACCAAAGTCACATACAAAGTAAATAAAGGAAGAAAGAAGAAAATTGGACTCTATATGTACATAGTATTAGTATTTATATAGAAAAATCCCAAGGTACCTATGCAATAGCTACTAGAATATGAAATTTAGCAAGGTTGCAGGATACAATATCAAAAAATTAATTACATTTTATTTGCTAGCAGTAAACAATTAGAAAATTTTAAAAGTTCTATTTGCAAGAGCACCTGAAAGTTAAAAAATACTTAGGAATATATTTAACAAAGGACATGTGAGAATGCCTCATTGAAAACTACAGAACATTGCTGAAAGAAATTAAGGAAGAATCACAAATGGAAAAATAAAAGGTTCATAGGTTTATTGAAAGAATCAATTGTTAAGGTGTCAATTCTACCCAAATTGATCTGTGGGTTCAGAGTGATCACAGTCAAAATTTCAGTAGGCATTTTTGCTGAAGTTGGCAAGATGATTGTAAGATTTATTTAGAAATTTGATAGATCTAGAATAGCCAAAACAATTTTGAAAAAGAACAGATGGAGAACTTTCACCATCTACAATAATCAAGGTAGTGTAGTATTGACATAGACCTTGACATCTGAAACAATGAAGAGTCCAGAAATAGATCCATTCTTATGTGGCTAACTGACATTTAATAAATGTGGCAAGGACATTCAATGGTCCTGGAACAATTGGATATCTATTTTTTTAAAAAAAGAATCTCAATCCTTACCTAAAACTATGTATAAACATTAACTCAAAATTATCGTAGACCTAAATTAAAGCCTAATGCAATAAAATTCCTAGAAGAAAACAATGGAGAAATTCTATTGACCTTGGGTTTTATAAAGACTTCTTAGATAGGACAAAAGCCATGAACTACAGAAGAAAACATCAATAAACTAAACTTACCAAAATTTAAAAATTTTGCTCTTTGAAAGGCATTGTTAAGCTTATAAAAAGACAACCCACAGAGTGGAAGAAAAAGTTTGCAAAGTATATAATCAGCCGAAAACTTATGTGTAGACTGTACATCTCAATAATAAAGCAGACAATTCAATAAAAAATGGACAATTTGAACAGATACGTCACTAACGAAGGTATACAAAATGGCATTAAAATACACGAACCCTGTTATTCATCAGGGAAGTGGAAATTAAATTATAATGATATGTCACTGTGCCTCCTTTAGAATGACTATAACTAAAAGGATGAACAATACCAAATATTAGCCAGGATGTCAAGCAACTGGAAATCTCATACATCACTCATGGGAATATAATATGGTACAATCACTTTGAAAAAGCTGTTTTGTAATTTCTTAAAAAGTTAAACATATAACCCAGACATTCCACTCCCAAGTATTTACACCAAAAAAAATGAAAACATATGTGCACACAAAGACTAGTACACAAATATTTATAGAAGCTTTATGCACCATAACCCAAAACTGGAAACAATGTATAGCAGCTTTCTGGCACAATAACTAAAAACTGGAAACAATCCAGATATTTACCTACAGGTGATAAACAGAAGGTGGTGCATTCCTACAATGGAATATTATTCAACAATTTAAAAACTAGCAATATGCACAACAAAATGAACTAATGCCAAAATCATCACGTCGAGTGTAAGAAGCCAGAAAGAAGAGTATGGCCCCATTTATATAAAATCCTAGACAATGCAAAAAAGCTGTGACAACCAAGCAGATCAGAGTTGACTGGGGCCAAGGGTAGAGGGAGAGATGAAGAGAAAAGAGGCAAGACGACATTTCAGAGGGTGACAAAAATATTCTCTATCTTGATGGTGGCGGCTTTCACAGGTGGGTACACAGAGCTCTCTGCACTTTCAATGAATGCGGCATAATGTGCACAAACGGTACCTCAATAAAGTTGATTTTAAAACAAGCACACTGTGTGGGGGATGGGAACACTTGTAGCGTGGACTCAAACAACACATAAGCAATTTATGTAACCAAAATGTTTGTACCCCGTAATATTCTGAAATAATTTTTTTAAAAAAGGATAAGTGGGTGAATGCTCTGTCTTCATAAGCTAATCTCTGGAACTTGGACTCAGATTTTCTTTCTAAATAAACACCGATTCCTCCATCACTCTCATATAATGAGGGAACCATCCCATCTCTATGTTCCTTTCCTTTTTCATGTGTATACCGCCACATTCTACTACACTTGACATTCTACTCAACAACTAAAGGCAGGCAGAAGGTCCCTTTCGAATAATGCAAAGTATCCAGGCGTTCCTACAACAACATCACGTGTATGGTGTATGTGTGTCCTTCCCCCCAAAACAGCCCTTTATGGGGAGGGCTTTTTTGGGAAGCAAATGATGTAGTTTTGTGTGATAGCCAAATGTTCAGAAAGTCAAGAATGAAGAATTGTAGAAGGAATGTAAGTGTTAATCTGGAGTCACACGTAAATCATGCCACTTTGGGGTGGATGATCAGGGCGAGGGGACAATTTGCAGATCAGCAGAATCAATCCTGGTCTACGTGGCTACAACACAGGTGTCCTGCCCACCCTCACATCCAGGCCCTGTGCTGCACAGAGGGTCAGCTGAACAAGTTCATTTCCTTCAATCTAATGAGTCTTTTCTTCCTGGGGAGGACCCTTAAAGCTGCAGTTAGTCAGCTTGACCCTGTAATTTGCTATGAACCCAAAGCCAGTCCCAATAAATTTCTCCTGATCCCAAAAACGGTATATCCAGCATCCAGAAAAGTGTTCTGTTACTGTCATTTGCATGCCCAGTCCTATCACTTTGACCAGCCCATGACTGATATTTGTGTAGGGTCTAAGTTCTGCTACTCTTATGTGTCAACAGTATTTTCTGACTCTGAGAGGGGTCGCTGCAGTTGGAGTGGAGGTTTCGTTAACCTCTGAAGCCAGCTGGTACTGTTTCTGAGCTGAAGCATTGAAATCCTGAAATGTTATTGAATACAGTCATAACATATTTAATTCCTGCCACTTGCCCTCTGGTCAGAAAGTATAATTAAAGGGTCTGCAGATGGTACTGACAAGATTTCTAGAAACAGTAGATACCAACAGCTGACTGAACAGCTATACGAAATTAAAAACTGTTTTGATATGTACCATATGCAACAAATATGAATCCATCAGGGAACATGGTGAGCTCTTTGCATTATATGGGCATCAGAAGCTATGGGAAACAAGTAAGGGGCAATCAGAGAAATATATTAGAAAGGTAAACACAAATAAAAATCTTAACCCAAGAGACTTGGTGCTAGACTTAGCAGGACATACTTTGGTTAAGAAAACATGGAGAAAACAGGTGCGAGATTTAAAACTCAAAGACGACTGTTCAGGAAGAATGAGTAAAAACGGCAACACCTCTTTTCTGCGATCCTTAAAAGGTACTAGGTGTTCTGCTTTAAACCAGAGAGGGAGACTAAATTCATCTTTTTATGACAAGCCAATGTCTTTATTATAACAGCAAGTCTAGCCCTATGGTTTTCATTTTATGAATGTTATGGATTTGCATAATATTGAAGGAGCAAGGAGAATGACCCTTACACTCATCAAAGACATTGGTGATAAGAGATTAGACTAGTGGAGAAATGAAAGGTCAAAGGGAATCTTTGACAAGACAATGAGATATTTGAATGGGTTCGCGGGGCTGTGATGCAGCAATTGAGACACATTGGGCTAAATGATCTTTTGAAGTTTTTTCACATAGGGTCCCTTAGCATGTCTTTGTTGAACAGATTTAAGGGATTCTATAAAGATGTCAAGGAAACCTTTTTACCAGCTGTTTTAGCTAAAAATTCATTTTCAAAAAAATATCATAGATGAGACCTATACTATTTGAGACTCTGTTCCTTCAGGAGACCAACCCTGGAATGAAAACCGAAAATGTTTTCATCAGTTTTCTGAATATTGGGGCAATCTAGTGTTCAGTTTTAATCCATATGTTTAGCATATTTTGAGTCAGCCTTCTTCCTGGTTTCATGACCCATTAGGGAATCTCTCATTTTAGTTGCAGAATCCAACGTGATCCCTTAATGAACCAGAGTATGAGCCTAGTTTTCACACACTTTCGATGAACTCTTTCCCAGCTCAGAGAAAACTTCCTCCAAAGAGAATTAGTAGTGAGAAAACCATGAAGGTTTTCTCTCGTCTGAGTCAGCCTACCACTAACGCAGGCCAGCCCGAGGTCTACCTGGTCCGCGATTCTAGCAATGCTGGGGTTTTGAAGTAAACAATGATCGTGCCCTGAGTTCAGAAACAAATCAGACATAAAGAAGAGAAGGCTCAAGACAGAAATGCTGAGCGTGGCGCAGAATGGTTCTCCCAGCCAGGAAATTGTCAGCGGAAGTTTCCCTTTGGCTCAGGTTAGATTTCCAAAGACATTTCTCTAAGTGAAAGTTAATATTGAGTTCTGAGAGCGAGTTAAATTTTTTAAATATTGTAATCTGAAGCCATCTCTTTAGGGTAGCAAAGTTGAAATTTATGCCCCTAGACTGAGATCTTTGACTTAAATGATTTTAAAGGGCCGATATCACACTTTCTAATACTCCCTGTTATTATTATATTAGTTCTATTCAAAACCACTTCTCACAGGTTCTTTGAACATCATTAAATGTATAAGAAATGTAGACACTTTTTTTTTTCCAAGTGAGCAGAATTTTCAAGGGACTTGGGCCTCACTGATGGCTTATGTAAGAAGTGGTGAGATGGTATAAAGACATCCTGGCATTCATGAGTCACACTAAAGAACACATGTTTTAGAGTTTGTACTCATCTTTTTTCTTGAATTTTGATACCTGGCTCATTTTTACAGTGATGTTTTCTATCTTATATGCCAATTTACAATTCTATTTCATTCCTATATCAATGTCTGACACACAGATGGTATTCAAAGGATTGAATAAATAATTGTTAAACAGATGATTGTTGAATAAATTAATTTGCTGCTTAATGGTAGAAAATTCAACACTTAACTATGTCCAAGTTAACTGGGAAACAAAGATGAAAACCCTCATACCTAGAAAGAGAAGCTTTGGGCAGTGTTCTAATACTGGACTAATTTTTTTTACCTTTAAGTTCTTTCTTTCATCTTTTTTCCAGACATAACAGGAATCCATTGCTTAATTTTCTTCAGATTATCCTCAAGACTTCCTCCAAAGTCCAACCCTCTTCTCAAATGGCCTATACAAACTCTTATACATACCTCAGAGACTTTTTGAGGTGCTAGCACTTAGCTCAAGATTCAGAAACTATGCTATTTTGTGCTGTAATTCAAATTTACTTGATTAGGTTAGGAAAGTTCTGAAGTTACTTGTTTCTTCAGTCCTAAAATCCACATTCTTCCCCTTCTTTCCCTTTGGAAAGTAATGACACAGTGCAGAATTGGAAGATTTGTAACAATTAGGATGTTGGATCAGGTACTGCTTAACTACTAAGTACCCAGGGTTTTGGTTTTCACTGTTCTATCATATCAAAGAAGGAAGAGAACTTTGACCACTCTTCCTGAGAATAATTAATGATTGATTTGCTATGCTTGGAATGTGTAATGGAGTGAATTCCGAAGAATGTGCCTATCCTTGTCAGTGGGCAGGAGAAAATGTTCAAATCATTCTCAAGAAAATAACCTCTGATGGGACATCTCACTAATGATCATGAGTGCTGTTTTGGGTATAAAGCCTGCTCTGAAATTGAACCCTAAGCAGAAATTCTGTTTTAATAGACAGGCAAAGATACAGCCTAAGAAAAACCTTCCTTATCAAGTGTGTATTTGTAAAAACTCTACATATCTTCCTCTGCAGACGTAGTCTTTGGCAATAATTCTCATTCTGTCTCTGATGTTCATTAGATTATATGACCTTGGATGAATTGATACCCTATAAAATAACTTAAGACATTGTTTTCAAGATTAAATAAATCCAAAGATCTCAGACATTTAGCATCACGTCTGGAATACCAAAGCTATTCATTAAATACTAGTTTTCTTTTTTCTTTCATGTGGCATTTTAACATATTTTGTATACCACTTGGAATTTTATATGAGCTGTAGGAAAATGCAATTGAATATTTGTGCTTTAGGAGCACTGTGAAAGAATTTACCCGTTTTCACACTTCACTTCCAAGAAAAAAAGCATATGACATCGTGGGAAAATTGGGGCCGGAGCCATTTTGTAGGTCTTGAGGCTAGTCAAGTATTTCTCGCACGGCAACATGTTCTGCTTTCCCTCATCAAAGAGATTGCCAAGCACTTTAAGAATCTTGAGCAGTCGTTGGTATCAAAAGAAAATTATTATCTGTATCACCTTCCTTCTAATAGTGTACTTGTGCATGGAAGTACACTTGGATGGATTCTAATTGAGAAACAGAACTCCCCATGAAATAAGGATTTTTGTGCATATACTCAGTGGGATTTTGTACCATATTCATGGCATGAAAAGCTGAGGTGAATGGCCCAAGGAAAAGGGATTCTTTAAATTTTTCTTTTTGTTCCCAGAACAGAAAAGAACATAACTGTGTACTTTTAAAGCTCTAATCATTTTGGCTAAATGAAAACATGGCTAAAGGGCTATGCTGGGACCAACATGGATGTCTTTTTGTTTTTGGTGGGAGTTTAATGCATAAAGGCATTCAAAGAAACTGCCTCCTAGAAACTGTGGAGTATTCCCCAGTCCTTCGGCCTGGTATTCCAGCCAAGGTTCCTCTCACATGTTGGTGCCATTCAAAAGAAACAGATTATCCTAGACATGATAGTTAGGGATGACACCAGTTGCCTTCACAATGTTTACTTTCCAACCACCTTCTGTGTCACTTAGAGAACCTACATCCCACCAGGAAGAGAGAAAACATTTGACATTTGTATTGCAGCCTCCTGTTGGGCTAGGGCATGGGCACATGACCCAATGCAGGCCACTGGTTTCTAAGAGGAAGTCTTCCCAGGTAGAAATCCCTAGAAAAGAGTGTTCCTTTCCTCCAGTTAAGAAGACATGTACAATACAAAACTGCTGTCTCTTCTTCTCCCTGAATGTATTTATGTGAAGACATGATAAATGCAGATACACCAGCCATTTCGGAACTAGAAGGGGACAATCCAAAGGTGGAAGCCAACGTACTGAGGACGTTCCAGCAGAAAGGTGATGAGACACCTGGTTCCCTGATGGCTTCATCTTAGCTCCGGACCTCTTGTTAAATAAACCCATAAACTTCCTTATGGTTTCAGCTGTATTAATTGAGGTATATTTTGCCTAAAGCATTCCTATTGATACAATAGGTGTCAGAGAGTGCAAAAAGTGCTTCAATCAAGGTTAGCAAAGCTTGGGAAAACAGTAAATAAGAGATCTCCATGTCGTGTAACTGAAAACCTATTGAAACCTACGCCCCTACCGCTTGGCGTCCTTTATCAGAAATTCCCATCAGTAGAGGAGGCCTGATGATGCTCATTTATTCCACAACCAAACTTTGACTTCTTACGGGTGTAGGGTTGTCAGATAAATATTTGCAACATAGTCATACTAAAAATCTATTCATCATTCATCCAAAATCCACATGTAACTGGACGTCCTGTATTGTTATGTGCCCAGCCTGGCAAGTGCACCTAAGTGCCACGTCCTGTGACGGGCACTGGGGATGCATCTCCGTTCTTTACTTCAAGGAAATCAGCTCCTTTCAAAGCTTCTAGGTGATTCTAAGGTGCAGACTGGTAGGAAACCCAGTGTCTTTGAAACCATCTGCTTCAACTCTACATTCTACGGTTCAGAGAACCGAAGCCAGGAGAGGCCACGCGACCTGCCCAAAGGCACGCAGCTGTTGGAAGGCAAAGGTGGCGTGGGTCCCGTGTCAGCATTCTCCCCAGTCTGCCTTTCCCAGCTGCCTCTTCACTCCTGCTCCTAAAGGCTCTTTGCTTTACGATGAAATGAGAGGCTTATGTTGTTTGACTTGGTAGAGAGAGGGAGGTTTATACTATAAACGGTCCAATTTCCTTTGATGAGGAAGATAATCACATTTTAGCCACCTAAGTTTCATATGGCAGAAGGGTATTTTGAATGAGAAGAGAAAGATAAAATTGTAGAGCAAGAAAATGTTGCCCCAAACCATAGAAATACTTTTTTGAGAAGAAAGTTTGCCAAACATTCTTTTATATAGGTGATATATATGTGCTGTGTGTGTGTGTATATATATATATACATGTGTGTGTCATATATATGATATGTAACTTATTACACATAGCTCATATAGGTGATATATAGCTCAAAGCTACATCAAAGCTTGATATAATTTACAAATATCAATGAAAGCCTACATTCCTTTATTTCTCCTCAAGTATCTTTTGCTAATATTTTGATCAAGTCTGACAAACCTCCAGCCTCTCTAAACAATGAGCTCTGCTTGAAATTTAAAAACAGTGATCATGGCGACCTGCCAGCGAAGTCATTTCTCCTGAAACTGGGCATCATAGAATTTAAGGCTTTCTGGGTAGATGGCCATATATCTCATTCCCAACTCAAAGATCATCAGGGCAGAAGTCTCAGAGTTTTCCCTAGAAACTTTTTCTTTTTTCTTTTTCACCTAATGCAAATCTCTCATTTTGTAGTGTTAGTCCAAATCCTATGAGTCTGTCACTAAAGACTGGATTAAGTCAATTCTCCATAGAAGACCTTAATCTAACATAGCTCTCCTATTAATCTTCTTTTCTTGTGTTTCCTATATGCCAAATCCAATTATCGTAAAGGAAAAGACATAAAGTGAATTTTACTTTAATAACAAGAATCCCAAACATATTGTAGAAAATTGCATTGAGTTCCAGAATCAATAGGATAAATTCAGATGATCTTTGAAATTCCTTATAACGGAATGTGGCTCGAAACCTCAGTTCTTTAGATCTGCACATCCTGAACCAATACATCCAATTATGATGCACTGAGTGCTGTAAAGGCCCATCAAGGTAACTGTCCAGATTACTGCATTCTTTGTCATTTAATTTGGGAGAGGAGCAAACATGACCAGTATCACAAATAACAACTCTCCATCTTTTACCATAGGCAGGGAAAGTCTTTGTGAAAACCTCAAGAAACTCCCACTCGGGGGTGGGAAGATTGAGCTCTACGGCTTCTACCTTCACAGTGATTCCATGTTCTAAGTGATTCTCTGCACCCTCTCCAAGCTACCTCCATTGTGGCTGTTTTCAAAACTCAAATCTATTCTCAAAAGACAAGATTTATCACTTCTGAGAAAAGTCAACATTTGATTGTGTGGGCCATTCTGTTATGCTTGATTTTTTAAAAATCAATCGCATTACCATTATAATCTCACCTTGTGTCGATGAGATACTCCCATGATAAGTATTTCTGTATTTGAAATGTTAACAATACACCCTTCAGACTCCTACCCATGGGATGGTAGATTCTGTCTTACCTGCCTGGGCATGTTGCACTGAATTGAGGTCACGGTTACTCAGAGAACATTCCAAACATTTTTCTACCACTGAATTAAAAGGGGCTGTTCAAGCTTCTGTCTCTCCCATTGGTGAGGAATTCTGATGCGGGCTGGAGAGCTCTCCAGTCCTGGAATGGTGTGATTGCTATTCACATGACCCACGTGAAGGGCTGAATCCTGCCCTCTCACCTCTCTGCACCCGTGCCCCTTGGTCAGCATGACTCAACACTTGAAAACTAGACAACCTGAGAATTTGCTGCTTGAACTTTGATTGATTTCAGAAGAGTGGCATGTCTTCAAATGTTGACCATTTACTAATTAACTGAGAAGATAGAATTCCCCAAAGCGTGAGGTAAAGTTTGAAGCTACAATTTTAACACAGGAAAGTTGTGTTCATCCTCTTAAGTTTCCTGACATCTATGAGCTTTTGACTCTAGATAATGGGATTATTGTATATTTTTGTCTTTGGGGTATGTTTTCTTCTTTTTTCCCTGAAAGACTCCCTGCCCATTGGAAAATGATCTCTTCCTTTTTAGGCATGTCCGTTTCTAAAAATCATGAAGTAATTGCTGACGAAAAATCTGCTATTTCATAATTGTGAAGAGATTCCTTTGAAACCTATTAGGCAATCCTCTGAAACCTGTGATAAGAATATTCAAAGTATGACTGAGGACAAGACATGAGCTGTGCTTACAGCAGAAGGTATAACTGTCTGTTGGAGACAGAATTTCCACCCATGACTCCAAATGGCACCCACAGATTACTATGTTTTACTCTGAGCAGTGTGAGCTGCCAGCTTGGGTGTGTCCTTTCTTTTAAGACATTAAAGAGAGGTAAAGTGTCTCATTCTTTAATATACTATAAGAGTGAGTGAAAGTATATGGGAGAAGGTGGGGTTGTATGGAGGGATAAATGAGATTATTAGAGAGTAGAACAAAACAGAAACAACAGTGTTTGTTTAGGGTGGGTAAATGCTACTTTCAACATCCCCATCAAAAGTTTTGCATCAGCTGGGCACGGTGGCTCACGCCTGTAATCCTAGCACTTTGGGAGGCCGAGGAAGAAGGATCACTTGAGGCCAGGAGTTCAAGACCAGCCTGGGCAACACAGTGAGACCCCATCTCTACAAAAAATATGAAAAATTAGCTGGGCACAGTGGCACATGCCTGTAGTCCCAGCTATTCAGGAATCTGAGGTGGCAGGAACAGTTGAGCCCAGGTGTTTGAGGCTGCAGTGAGCCAGTGAGCTATGATCATGCCACTGCACTCCAGCCTGGGCTACAGAGTAAGATCCTATTTAAAAAAAAAAAAAAAAATGTCCAAGCTCTAAGTTAGTTTCTGTCATAAGAATTAATAAGAATTAACATAAGAATAATCACTATTTGTTATTACTATCCAAATTCCATGCATGTAAGTGTTCTGTTGCCAACAGCCATCCCAAGGAGCTGACAGAGTAAGTAACCCTCTGAGTTAAACCTAAAATTATTTCATCACTGTCATCCTACCCAGCTTTTTTTCAAAGCCATGTTTCATTCTGTCATTGATGTACTTATCTAAGCTCTTTTGGAATCCACTTATCTCATAAAGAAGTTAGGTAATTCAATTGAGTACAAAAATATGTTTAGTTTTCTTGATAAACTATCTCACTGACTTTTGTTGTTCTGAGAGTATATCCTGCCCATTTGCTATATCTCAATTATTTTCCTTATAGAGGCGACTGCTTTCAAGTGAGGGCTAAACGTTGTCCA
>RJWJ010026061.1:0-23312 GCA_004363605.1 Indri indri
TTGCTGATTTGCTTGGGTTCTTTACAGATTCTAGTAATCAGCCCTTTATCAGACATATATCATGAAAATATTTTCTCCCATTCTGTAGGTTGTTTATTCACTCTAATGATTGTTTCCTTGGCTGTGAAGAAGCTTTTTAATTTGATCAGGTCCCATTTATTTATTTTTGTTGTTGCTGTGATTGCTTTTGGGGTCTTCTAGTTTATTTCCTCTAATTTAACCATAAAAACTTAAGGATGTTGATAAAATATCTGAGTCTTTTGTAAATCTGTAACTTTAAAAAATTTATATATATATATATATTTAATATTAATGTAAGCAGCAATACCATTTACACCAAAATTAAAAGAAACAAACTGACCATGTCTTGCATAAGGTCTGATCATAGTAATTATTCTAAAATAGTTACCTACTGTTACGCAATCATTAGTACACAAGAGTGTGCTATGAAAATATATGGGAAAGAAGGCAGCTAAAAATGAAAAAGCATGGCAGAATTTGAATCCATAATTTCTGATTCAAAATGCAGTTTCACACTTTGTCTATGTTATCTCTTTCCTCTACACATAAATATAGTCCCAGAGGGTAAATAAGGAAATAAGTTCTTATTTCCAATTAATTTTATTACCCTAATTTAAATGACAGTGTTGAACAGGACAGTAGAAATGTGATCTTCAGTTACTTCAGTGAATTGTTGTCATAGGAGTGAATATAAAACATACATTTCTAAATCGACCTATTTAGAGATATCCCAGATTAAGGCAATGAAACAGAGCTGAAAGTCACTAAACTTTAGGCCTACCTCAAGGAATGAGTGATGATAAAATAAAACTAGGGGATCAGAATCTATATTCTGCTTTAGCCCAGTGACTTTATCAAGGTAAGTAAAGATAAGATTGTAACAATGTGTATAAAATGAAGAAAGTCCTTTTAATTTTGTAGGTGGTGGTTTGGGAAACAACACTAGTTTATATTCAGTAAGTGGAATTATTGATAGTATTGGGAATTGGGAGATATTCTTCTCTCATTAAATGAATATTATATTGGCCATAGGCACTTTTATTTCTCTTGATTTAGATCCACATCTGTTAATCTAATAATTGAATATTCTCCAGAAAATTTAATTATGGAGAATTTCACAGAGAATCCAACCTGGCTGCCACATTCTTTCCGGTTTCCAATCATGATTTTCTTCTAGCACTGATAGAAGCAAATAATATGTGAGACAACATAATTTAATAAAAAGCTCTGTGACAGACAGAAGGACGATACCTAGGACATGGATTATTGTTGACTTTTTAGGGACATACATGGGCATGTTTATATGTAATGCAAAAGAGTACTGGATAAAAAGAAAATTAAAACTTGGGATTAGTATATGGAATAAGACATCCGGTAAGCAAAAATTACATCTTTGATAAGCATAGAGAAAATTATTTAAAATATTTTTTGAAAAAGAAAACAATACTTTTTGTCAGAACTTGACAGAAAAAGTAAGCACAAACAAAAAAATCAAAAATGCCTGGGCCAAGCAGATTATCACATAAAATACAAATCCACAGTAATCATAGTCTTCTCTTACTTCATTGCTTAAAAAGTGGTAAGTGTTGAGTATAACTGCAGAGATGCCCTGAGTTACTCTGCATAGTAGTATGGGCAAATATTTTAGAAAGTGATACCACTGTAATGAGTATTGAATAATGTTCATGTGAAAATGTTTATTTGTGGTATATCAGGAAGTTACAGAGGTCTCTCTTTTAACTGAGTTAATCCTCAAAGTGATAAAAATCGTTTCTTGGGAGGCAAAAATATCTTACTCTTCTCATGTATAAAGCACAGATATATATACACACATAAACAAATACACACTATATCTGTGTTAATAAAATTTCCTGGAAGTTCAATTAGGAAGTGAAAAAAATCTAAAAAGCCTCTTCAAGGGGGAGATAATAAAAAAAAAAATTGAGCAACACCTGAATAGAATGTTGAAAAATTAAACTACTGCATTTAATTTCAGAAGAAATAGGTATATGTACTACACTTATTTTAGGTGACAAAATAAAATGTAAAAAAGCAATAGACCATAAGATAAGGACAAAGTTTGAGCAAACTAATTGTTGATGTGATTGCTCACTCAATTTTCACCTAAAAAACAAAATGTCTTTTCATCTTACATTTTATCTAATCAACAGTAAACATGCCTGCTTTTAAGAAAAGATTTTAAATACTAATTGACATTTTTTATTTCTTCATGTGTTTGGGTGGTTGAGGTAGGAATGATATGGAGCTGCATAACAGAAATAGCTTCAGAAGACATTTTTGCAGAAATTACTGCACAGCTAGCACCTGTCAATGCAAAGAACAGACATTGTATAAGAACAAGCCTTAAGAATGCTTAATTTCATGGGGGCTATAAAAATACAAAAAAAAGTAATAACGCATTTGGTAAAGAATGTACAACGAGCTTCAGGAGCATAAGGAATGAGGCTTATAACTTTGCTGCTACTAAGAGAGGTGATGTTTGGGCTGAAGAACAATCAGATTGGGAAGCAGGGGAGGACTTTTCGGTAGGATAAAGTAGGCATGAGACAGGGTGGTTAGTTTGGCAAATGCCTTAGACTTAGGGCTTAGAAAACATTTGTCCACAGATGAAAAGATGGGACTGAAGAAGTGAGAGAAGTAGAAGTAAGAAGAGGTGAGTAAGTAAACAAAATATCATTTCAGCATATGACTTTCCACCATCACATGAAAAGGTGTATACACAGTAAACCTATATAGTGCAGAATTATCAAATACTAAGCAACAGGGGAAAAATATGAAAATAATGGAACGAGTCATTTCAGATTTTCCTCTTCCATTTCAGAAGTGTTAAGGCATATTAGAGAGAAGGAAAAGACAGCCTTACTATACAACTATGTAAATACATTTAATGAACATGAAACATTATTTTGTTTGTTGTGTGAATATGAATCTGACAAGAACCCTTTTCCTAAAGCATTGAAGTCATAACTTCTGAGTGTTTACTGTTATATGACAACTGAGTATGTAAAGATTTTTAGTGCAGAACTTCATGGCTTGTTCCTTGTGTTTACTGATTCAGAGATCTGTAGGATATATTGTAACAGCTTAAAATGGCTTGTTTAATTCGACACTCTCAATTCATTTGCATCAAATGTCACCCAGCTCTATGGAGATAATTTACTTCTATTTGTTTGTGGCCCCACTTCTCATTTCTCTCTCACAAACAATTCACAGCTTCTTTTCTCTAATGATGGCTTCCGTGATGTAATAGATGGATGTACTGTGGCTTTTTAGGCCTAATATTTAATTGCACATTACACATATATGGCAATAAAAAGTGGTTCATGCTAATTGAAAAAGGAATCAGAAAGCTAGATGGAAAGAAAAGGCTTCCCAGATGAGCAGAACTGAAGCTAGGTTTCAAAGATTTAGGCTGGATTCCAAAAAAAAAAAAAAAAAAAAAAGACGAAAGAAACCTATCTGGAAAGGTGAGAGAGAGCATGGTACATTTCAAAGAAAACCAGGGTAGTAAATTGTTTAATTGTTTCAACTTATTGCTGTTCCACTCTGTGAGAGGATGCTATTTTCAAAACATGTGAAAATGACATGTGATTTGCCTCGGCCAATGAAGTGAGAGTGTAGGTGGTGTGTTTCACTTCCAAGTAGAAGCATTAAAAGCCACAGTTTGGTCATCTCATCACTTTTTTTTTTTTCTCCTCTGTCCTATGAACATGATGTTCCAATAGAGGCAGCTCCTTTAGTCTCCTTTCTGAGTAAGGATAATACAAAGTAAAGCTGCAGGCAATTTAGGATGGATGCTGCATAGGTGAGACACAAATATCAGTGCTAACAAAGCACTGAATTTGAGAGTTGCTTGGAAGTGGCTGGCACAGTAAATAAACTACTTTGACTAAAACATAGAGTTTGTGTCAGAGAGAAAGTTGAAGAAGATAAATGCAAAAAGATAGATCAGAACAAGGCCACGAAGAGCCTTGGATGCTAGGCTAAAATGTAATTCATTGTATAACTTAGAGTAATTTCTTTGGCTATTGGTAGATTCAACAAAACCTTCAAGTAAGGCTCCCACTGCTTGGTAAAAGTGATTTCCTTAATTAAGCATTTATTCAACAAATATTCATTGAACACCTGTGAAGAATAGGCATTGACAAGTCAATTATGAGCAATGCATTTTTTCCTTACATTGCTTGAAGCATAGTGTAGGAGACAGACAGGTAACCAGCCAGTGACAATATGTTACAAAGCTAAATAAATACAGTACGACAGGGAGTCTCAGTGGAAGGACTGCTGTCTCAACTTGACCAGAGAAGGCATCCCACAGAAATATCTAAGCCCTTAAAGACAGTTTGATTGAGGTTCCTCCATGGTAGAATGGAAAGAATTTAAGAACACTAAAAAAGACATAGCTTTGGAAAAAAATATGGGCAACTGTCAAACCTTTTACGTGTGAAAATACTATTTACTGATTTCTCTGGGTAGAATTTATCTTTTAAGATTTGGAAGGACAGCATGCAGTAGTTACAACGAATAAGGGAATGTTTAGTGTGAAATAACTCATATTACTTTCAGGTATCACTATGATGATGTTTAAGAGCTTCACAATTTATGATCAGGTCATGATCACTCATCCACTGACATATATATTTGTTTTCCAAACCATGATGAAATTACTTTAAAATGCAACTGAAAGTTTTCATCTCTCCTCCTTTCAAATGGAATGCATCTTTTGAACTGATTTTTCTCAAACCAAGCACAGTAAACATTTCTCAGTGTGGCAATATCTATAAAATCATCAGATATACTTTTTCATCAAAATTCCTCTATCATGTATTTAATCTAAATACTATCTGAATTTATGTATCGAAAGGTTTTCCATCTTCATTTTTGTTTATTATAATTATTAAAGTACTCTTTCCTTCCAGTGATTTATCATCCGATCATATAAATTTTTCTTATATATTTACTTATTACATCAAAAATACTATATGGACAGGTATCTTTCACATATGAATTCTCTAATCAATACAGACACCAAAGTTCTCCTAAATTTAGACAACAACGTTAATGGGACCTAACAGACTCCCTATACCAGATTGAACATGATCCTAAGAAAAATTATGTGTATAAATAAGCCAATAAAATTAGGCTAGTTTGTTCTATCAAAAAAAATTCTTTAAGAACATTAGGACAGACTTAATCTTTTGAAAATAATTTCTAAATAGATATAAAAAATCACAATAAAAGTAAACATAGCTTTCTTTATTGATTGCTTAATGTGACCCAAGCATTCTGCTAATTGTTTTCAGTCCTCATAGGAGGTAGTAAGAAAAATACTAATGATGATTATCATTTTACTGATGAAGAATGGATGCTTAGAGCTGTGGGGGTGAAGGAAAACTTCACCTTTGCCACGGAGTTTCCCTGGAAGATCAACTCACACTAAAGCAGGTTAATAAGAGAAAGAGATTTATTTACCATGCGCACAAGGAGAATCACAGAGTGATTATCCCATATCCCAGTGGGATCCAGAAATTTATCTACCCTCATTTTAGAGGGGAAGGGGAGATGAGGAATATAGTAGGTAATTCTGTTTAGGACAATAAATGGTTACTAGGGAGGATGAATAGGTACATGGGAGAATGAATGGACATGGACAGGTGAAACAGATTGACTTGAAAATGATTGTCTTTGGAAATTAAATTAACCTGAGAGATAGGTATTATATTTAAAATGATTTGGGCCAGATCTGTTTCATTCTTGATCTTCTTTTCTGTAATATATTGAGATAACAGGGAAGGGAAGGAAAGGCAATTTGTTTTTTTTTTCCCGTGGGTCCATTTGGTTTTATGCAGTTAGAGGGAAAGCCTCTTCCAAGACCTATTGATCTCTAAGGGCCTTTAATTCAAAATACTCGTTATACCAACGAGTCATATTTTGGGGTGAAATTTCCTGAGCTCCTTCAGAGCAATTAAATCATCCAAAGCTATTGAGTCACTATGGGGAGGATCTGGCTTCTAACCTAGGGCTTGAGCCCTTGAGAAATCACTAGTTTAAATATGGGTTTTCTAGATTTCCAGGGATTGAATATTTGAGAGTTCCAATATTTGATGAAAAAGTATTCACTGTGGTTATGTTTTCAGTGATTTCAATTCAAGTGTGCTTATTTCTTTCTGACCAGTAAGTCTAGCTGCTATTGTTCAATAATAAATATGAGTCATTTATGTTGAGAGAGGAAAAATTTGCCTCCATCTTGAGTCATTAAATTGTTTCTCTCCTTTTATGCTAGTAATCGCAGCCCTTAAATATCTCAACTTCTTTATAGAAATAAACACAACTATTGTATGTCTCTTTGAAGTTTATAGGTAATAATTTAAAAAGTGTATTTTCACCGGTAATGTCATTAGTGCATTAGGGGTATACTGCCCAACTTCTCCATCATGATGGTTCCTGCTTCAGGGTGAGAAGCACAGCCCCTGAAATTGCTGTAAAGGATAAACAAAAAATAGAGCAAAGCTCTCTCTCAGCTTCACACTCGGCTAATTAGGTGCTTCATGGTAGTTCACACCTTTTTAATAGCTGTTACATTTTCTTTTCGAAGTTCTTTGCTTGCAGCCGATTTTTGTCAGAATAAACAAATGATTTTCTATCTAAGTAATTAATCTGAATAGGTATAAGTTTAAAAAATATTTTAAATTAGAATTAATCACTGACAAATTGCACAAGTAATCTACCCAGGGATTTCTCCATAGAAGGGGTGCATGCAAACATCAGACTTTCCTTTGAGGTTTTGTCCCAATATATTCCACCACTAGAGTCATGCTTTTAAGTGTCTATAGGATTAGGAGCCCCCTGTGTAGGAATCCCATTAATGAGCTTTCACTTTTATTGATGGGAAGGATTGTGTAGTAGACCACTCCAAAAAGATAATAAGCAAAAAAAAAAAAAAAGGAATGAATTTAATGTTTAAGAAATATATTTTCCTTATTCATATTTCAAAGTGGAAAGCTAAAAAATGGGTGCTGAACAACTACCCCAAAAATCTTTGTTCAGCAACTGCCCAGGTACATTATCTTACTTCTTTCTTAAGTAATTATTTGGTTGTCTTTAATATACTGTAACTTTTAATGACTAAGGTTTGCCAGTAGTGTTTCTGGAAAATATTCAAAATTCTGTCCAGCGAGGTCTTTATTTGACTACAGACTATCAGCCAATTTCCCAGCGTTATGCATTCACAAATTAGTAGCCACAAATCAGGCCCCATAGTGAGGTGTGTATTACAAAAATGTGTTAACCGTGAAGAGATGATTATAAAGTTGCAGCTATTACTGTTTATTGCTTTGATGTAGTACAAGAGGAGAATAGATGTGTGATTTTTCTTATTAACAATTTTAATTAACTTTTAATTGATTTCTAGGAAGATAAATGGTTTCATTATAGCATCACACACTGAGCTGCTTCACTAGATATTAAACATCGATGCAAATTCTTGACAGGACTGCTGATAGTATGGGATTCTATGTTTGGTTATCTTGTCTAACATCTACATACTCATCTATAGTAGTAAATAAGTGAAACTTCCTTGTTCAGCCAGCCCACGTTCCTTAACTTACATGACCTTGTTTATACTCCTCAATTAATGAGACATAGAAAAAGAAAGGAAATAGCCCTGCACTTTACATTCTACTTTTTCTTTCAATCTCCATTAGATGTATATCTGAGTCACATTAAAATTTGTAGAGTAGTTTCCTGGAAGACTTTACAGTATTATTCCATAAGCATCAAACATACTTCTTTTCATAGTAGCTAGGCATTTGGTGAATTAAGTGGTAGTGCGTTGGGTCAACGTGTGTGTGTGTGTGTGTGTGTGTGTGTGTGTGTGTGTGTGTGTACTTGACATGTTACTTACATTTTATAAAAATTTGAACTGATTATTTTAAAAATAATGAAACCCTATTGATGAGGCTGCCTCATCTTACATTTGCTTCCAGTCTACCTGTTGAATATTGTTTGGATATTTTCTCTCAACAAATCATGCAATCTACCTGTTGAATATTGTTTGGATATTTTCTCTCAACAAATCATGCAATCGTAAAATATAGATTACTATATATTTTTAAAAGTGTGATTAAGATTAAGGACATTGAGATGGGAATATTATCATGGGATGTCCAGGTGAGCTTAATAGAATTATACAAGCCCTTGAAAGTGGAAGAAGATGGCTAAAGAGTGGGTCAAAAAGATGAGATGGAAGAAAAAGGAAGAAGAATTTTAAAAATGTGAAAGGGACTTGACTATCATTGCTGGCTTTAAAAGTGGAGGGAATGAGCCATGAGCCAAGGGATATGGGTGTCCTCTAGAAACTGGGATTGGTCTTCATAAGTCAACCATCAGGGAAGTGGAGATCTCAATCCTACAACCTCAAGTGACTTGGATGCTGTCAATAACTTCAATGAGCAAGGAAATTGTTTCCTCCTAGGGCTTCCAGAAGGGAACATATTTATGCCTACATCTTGATTTTAGCCTGGTGAGACCATACTGGACTGACCTACAGAACTATAAGATAATAAACTTGTGTTGTATAAGCTACTAAATTTGTGATAATTTGTTATGGCAGCAAGAGAAAACTAATACCGACATATTGGAGGTATCCTAATGGAGATATCCATTAAGCAGCTGGATGCATGTAGAGCAATACATATGCAACATCCTTCCCCTCACACCCACACACTCACACACACACAACCACACATACAGCACACTAGTCAAAGTGAACCATTCTAAGTCTTAAATTATATGGATAAATAAAAAACAACTTGATTAAGAGTCATTTAAATTACTGATTGCCATAAATCATTGATTTCTGTAGTCTTAATATGTTCCACAGGCATAAAAAGTGACTGAAAATTTCAAGAGTGTTGGTATTATGAAATAAGGCCTATTTGGGGGGGGGTCAATGTAGGAGACAATGGTCTTTGTTTTTTTCCACTCAGGTGACTAACTTGACTAATTTTTCAATAATTCATAAGGCAAAGTTTAGGCAAAGTATAAGAGTAGAAGAAAATATGTCAATAGAAACTCTTCAACTCTTTTACAGTATTTTCCCTCTTTAGAGGTATTCCTGCAATTCTTCTTCTATCTTTTCTCAGGAGTAAATCTCAAGAGGTGTTTAACTCCCAGGGGCATTTGTGTTTTGATGACTGAAAGACAAAAATCCTGCTGAAACATCTGGCTTTATGACATATGGGAGGAGCACAGTTATAAACATGACTTTTATACCTTGAACTTTGTCATTGCAGACAAGACACAAGCATTCAGCAAATCCATCCCGTATACTTCACCAGTGTTCATAAAGCAGGATATGTAACTGCATACATGCTGTTAAAATGCATCCTATTGCATTCCAGGTTTTGTGGACATCAAGTTATTATTGTGCCCCTGGCTCATAAGGCAGCCAAGTGTCTTATTTTCCTTAATTTCCTTGTTGATAGCATAGTTACATAACATTTCACACTTTCTAAGATTTATTCTAGTTTCCGTAAAGAACAATAATATAGAACTATTTAACACAAAATGATATAGTACTTCTGATAGGCCTTGTGGCACAACGGTAGTGTATCTGACTCCAAAATATACAGTACTTGATAGTGAGAGTCATAATTTGTATAGCAGCTGAGTTTTAGATGAGATTCTCATAACATTCCATTAGATGAATATTGACTCAAAATTTACTCATTTTATTTGATGAAAAGGGATTTTACATGGTTTAAAAATTTTCCATGAATACAGATTCATTATGGTTGACCAATTCTCAGTTTTTATTTGGGGACTTGTATTCCAATATTAAATAAGAGTCCTTTGCAGGCACTTTATAGTTATTGTAATTTAGTTCCATTTGGATTTGGGGGAAGATTTAGTTTCAAATCTCAGCTCCATATATTCAATTAATCTAATATTCATTAATTCCACAGTATATGTTAAGTAGTTTTATATGTGAAATATTATACTAAGAACTGGGGCACTGAGGTATTTAATTCTTGTATAACCCTAAGCAAGATAATAAAATTCTATAAGCCAGAGTTTTCTCATTTGTAAAATGTAGCCAATGATATTTACTCACAAGAACATCATGAGGATTAAATGAGGTACTATTTATGAATATTATTTATAACAAGTATTATTTGTTATAAATAACAAATATTGTTGAACACATACAAATGTGAATGAATATATAAAGTACTTTAACAAAAACTATGGGATCTTAAATTGTCACTCAGCAAATTATGTTTAGTTAATTAAAAATTAAATATTTTTTCTTACTTTAGTATCAAAAACCTATTAAAAATGTTAATACATGAACAAGTCAGTATTCATAAAATGAGATTTTTTCTGTCATAATATATCGTTATTGCTAATTACATTATCAGTTTATAAGTTATACTAATTTTGAATGAAGGATATTAATTAAACTTTAATTTTTTTAATGTTTTAGACTTTGAATTGCATTGTGATTGTCTTTTTAATTTTATCCTTAGAGAAAAAAAGAATATTTGGTTGGAAAAATGTCATAGCTCATTAACTATCCCCTTCATCTATTAGCAGCATAACAAAAATTATTCTGTGAATTCTTTTGTTTTTCATTTCATTTAGGCAACAGACCCTGATGCTGGAACAAATGGCCAAGTACACTACAGTTTGGGTAACTTCAATAATCTTTTTCGCATCACATCCAATGGGAGCATTTACACAGCAGTGAAGCTTAACAGAGAAGTCAGGGACTACTATGAACTTGTTGTGGTGGCAACAGATGGAGCGGTACACCCTCGTCATTCAGCTCTAACACTGGCCATCAAGGTTTTGGATATTGATGATAATAGTCCCGTGTTCACTAATTCAACATACACTGTCGTTGTGGAAGAGAATCTGCCAGCTGGGACCACCTTCCTTCAAATAGAGGTGTGTAGAAGAAGCATCAATTTCATGAGTTCTACATTATGAGGTTTGCTATTAGGGTTGCCAAATTTAGCAAATAAGAATATCACACACCAAGTTAAATTTTAATTTCATATAAACAATAAATAATTTTCTATTGTAAGTATATCTCACTATTAAACTTTTATGAGTATTCTTTTACAATTATATTTGTTCTCACATAAATATCAAGTAAATATTTACATATACATAAATATGCATTTGTGTGGATGTGTGCCTATATAACATATACTTATGTATATATATGAACACACCCATATGTATAGGTTCCCCTATATTATACAGATATTGTACCCATTTTTCTGTAGTATTTTTTGTATTCAATATACATCTTCTAGGATGGCATCTTCATATCAAAGTATCTTTTTTTAATTTTCAGCTATAAATTACCAGAAGCTCTGGACATTTTGATTCAGTATGTTAGGTTGACCCATAAATCCACATTTTTTAGCAACCACTCCATTTAATTCTGGCTCAGGTGATCTAAGAGATATATTTTGAAACAAAATTTTGTAGTTGTTGCTTCACCTGCAATCCACAACTTGAATTGTGTTAGCATGGTTTTCAAGAATCTGTATTCCTTCCATAATTGAACTCAACGAATATTTACTTAGGCAATAAACATTAGTAAATCTAAATAAGGCAGGGAGAGGAACAGGATCTCTCCATTTATTCCTTCATTCATCAATCAATCAATTAGTTAATTCATTTATTTAACAAGTGTATCTTCTGTGTCTACTGTATGCCAAATCCTCTGCTAGACTTTGGGCACACAAAGGTGAACAAGAAAGATTTCTTGCCATCTTTAAGTTTTCAGTCCGGTTTAGCAATCAGACAAGTAAATTGGTAGTGAGAACATAGGTCATCAGTACAAGAGGTCTAGGATAATACAGGTGGAGCTCTTAACCTAATCTGAGAGCAAAGAAAACGTTTGCTGGAAAAAGTTTCTAAAGCGTCAACCAAGGGGCAAGTAAGAGTTATTCAAACAAAAAGCAAAGAAAGATTATTCAAAGCAGTGAATAAACCTGCTCGAAATCCTGGGAGAGAGGAGATGTTTGTATTTACAAATGCACATTCTTACATACCCTGAATCTTCCCCGTTTTTACTACTGCTCCATTCCATTTTCTTTATCTGAGGTGCATTTGCCAGTCGATGCTATTGATTGAAATACCCATCCTATAAGACTTCCATAAAAAAACATCCTTTCAGCTAAAAGATATCATTCCCAATTTGGAACACCTTTTAGATGACATATCACTATTTTTTTTTTCTTCTATTTGGGGACTTGTATCTTATTTTTTCTTTGAGATCATAACCTGGAGGGCAATAATTGTGTCTTGATTCATCTTGGTGATCTCTATAGCACCTTGTGCATAATTACTACTCAAATATTAGCTAAATGAAGGGAGGTATAATAGAGTGATCTCAAAGAATGTTATCACAGGATCCTTGTGAGAATAAATTGCCACTTACACTTTCTTAGTTTTCTTATTGTCCTTTAGCACTCTGTTTATGTAAATCACTTCATACAATTTATTTTTCTTTAAAATATTATTTTCATGATTATTAAACCCACAGGAAATAACACATAAACATTTATGACAATATTTCTTTACTGTAGTATGATTCATTTAATTAGTGATTTTTCACATAAAAAGATACAGTAATAACATCAACAATGACAAATCTCATGGGTAGATCTCTCTCTCCCTCCCTCTCTTTGGTAAAGTATTTAACAAAGTGTTTTTGTTTTTGTTTTTGTTTTTTTAATGTGTCTTTTGACCATCATTAAATTCAGTCTGTCCTAGGCACTGACACATGACTTCTATCCATCCTGCATTTCTCTATTTCAGTAACGTCGCTAATACAACCATTCTTCTGCTTAACTTGTTACAGGCCAAAGATGTTGACCTTGGAGCAAATGTGTCTTATCGGATAAGAAGCCCAGAAGTGAAGCATTTTTTTGCACTACATCCATTTACAGGCGAACTATCCCTTTTAAGGAGTTTAGATTATGAGGCATTTCCAGACCAAGAAGCAAGTATCACTTTTCTGGTAGAGGCCTTTGATATTTATGGAACGATGCCACCTGGTATTGCTACTGTCACAGTGATAGTAAAGGTAAGGGATATAGATGACTTCTGGTGGCCTACTTTGCTTTCTCTACATGTAGCTTTTATTTCTTATATTATACCTATAATATTTTTTGATAACAATTCATAATACCACAGTGGTACCAGATCCAGAACATAGATCTTTTGAATTTGAAGTATTTATGAAGAATTGAGAAATAGCTATGTTTTTAACTATAAAAGATAAATTTGAAAGAGGCACTAAATGTGAGTTCATAAGCTGTGGCTGTTTGAATCTGCCATTAGCACTGTGACTTCAATCAAGTCATAACTTCTCTAGACTACAGTTTAGTTCAAACTCCACAGCACCAGGAATCATAACCTAGTCCAAACTCTTTAATTTATTTATTTTAAATCACTCTGAAAGGTTAAGAGTTCTTAGGCCCCAGAACTAAACAGTTTGGAAACCCAAAACTCTGGGATGAAATAAGCTTCACAGTCAAATGGAATAGGGGATAAATTCTGCTGCAACCATTTTCAAGCTCTATGATGTTGGGGACTTTATTAACATCTCTGGATTTGTTATCTCATTTATTGTAATACCCTGTGTCAGATGATTGCCTGAAAGAGCATGGCATCTTTTTAACCTTTTGGGTTTCCACTTATTTTTAAAGTGTACCTTAAAAGTAGACCTGAGAAAAAGTCATCTAAGTTGATCAGTTCTCAAATATTAGTGCATATAAGGATTATCCAGGCTTCATCATAAACTTTCAGATTCCTATCCTCCTTTCCCAAAGAAGAACCTCTCCCATGGGGACCATCATAGACTTCTACATTTTAGAGAACTTCACAGATGATTCTTATAGCGGGTATCTGAGTATCACATCCTGAGAACCTACTTCAATTACAAGTATACACAGACTCCTTGAGGTACTTTACTAAGTGAGTATAGTACTAAAAAAATGGCTTTAAATGGTATTAATCTCTTAGGTGATATAAAGCAAAAGTTTGTTCATGATCATGGTATGTTGAAAATAAATTTTTGTTTTGGTAAGGGAAGAAAATAGAAACTTGAAACTGTCCTCTTAAAGTCTGTTTTTTTTTTCTTTTTTTTTTTCTGGTTCCTGAACAGAATTTGAATGGTTAAAAAGAGCAAGTCAGAAAGAAACAGAGAATTCCACACAGAGCAAGAGTGAGACTGAGAGCTGGTATCTGGGGTGGGGGAAAGAATGAAAATGAGACAGAAGATCTATAAAATAAATGAAACACTTTAAGGAGAAGCTTATAGAGTATTTTAATAAGCCCATGAATACAATAGGAGAGTATGAGTAACTAATTGGATAAACAATTTAAATTTAATGTATGTATATATTTTGATTTTGATTTTATTCACAGTTATAATTATGTTCTACCAAAAAAACACATGATTGATGATTATGGCTCAGATTTTATGAGATGAAAAGTAAAAATCAAGTTTCTATGTTAAAGAAAATAAAATATATGCTTAGACAGAAAAAATGAGGAAAATGTGTAAATTTTGAATTAATGCTTAGTTACAGGATTACATAGCAAGATTGGAACAAAATCTTTGGCAAACACACTTTGGTCTACTATGCAGAGGAGCTATTTGTTGCTAGAAATGTATAAGAGCTTAATGGGAGGAAAGTTACTTGACTTACCATCTTTGTTAGGTCATATGATCAGGGAGATCATGCAGAAAAACTGTAGGCACCTGTGCAAATTTAAACTTTGCCGTCATTGCATTTTCAGGTTGTATTAGCTCTCATGAGTTCCTTTTAATTTGTTCTTTTGAAGTGGCTACAGTTATAGTCCATAATGTGTTTAAGGTGAATTGTTTAGCAGAATTTACCTATGATAAATTACTAAGTATTTTATAACATCTGATTTTTGTTGGCTATCTGAAGAGTATAGGAAGGTGCATATGCATTTCTGCCGAGAATAAGAAAAAAGTTTTTAAGACTCTCTTCTCCCTTTATCTTTCTTTCGTTTTTTTTTTTTTTTTTTTTTTTTTTTTTTTTTTTTTTTTTTTTTTTTTTTTTTTTTTTTTTTTTTTTTTTTTTTTTGTTAGTGCCAGGGACATTTATTTAGAATTACTCTTATATTCGAAATGTGCAACATGAGTATCTCTTAGGGATACATGACTTTAGTAGAAGATTATATGTATCTGGGGTTATAGGGTAAACAAGGCCATAGGAGACTTTTCCACAATTCTGATTTTTATGAGCCACTGCAATGTATAAATGATAGAAGAAGAAATAATCATGTTTCTTGGGTTTTTGTTTGATTTTTTAACTGATAAATAACTAGATATATGCTATTGTTTTTTTTTAGACAATAAAAAATTAAATATGAAAACACAGAAGATTATTAAAGATGTCACCAATATGTAATTAGCATAATTGTATTTCTCTTGTAGGGTAATGTTCTTGACCATAAAATCTTCGGGTCTGGATGTTTTTTTAGATAATTCTGCAATCAAAGTGAGGCACAGGAATTATTCCACTTCCTTGGAAAGGAGATCATAAGCCCCTTACATTTTTGGATGCCCTAAAGCTGTCTGGAGAGTTTTATCAGGATCTATGGTCTTTCTTTCTGAGGGGTCCACATGGCTATATACTTACTTCTTCCATTTTGTGTCTTTCTATCCTAAGATGTTTATCTCTTTCAGGCGATAGGAAACATATCTGTTTCATGGAATTAAAACTTTACTTAGCACTAAGTTGTCTTTAGGAATAGGAACACGAACTATCAAAATCTTTTCTTGAGTAACATGCTTTTTTTTTTTTGTCTATCTCTTTTTTTGGGGAGACAATGATTTTCAGTGCTCGAGTCTCCTGGAAAAGGATCAGAGGACACCACAAAATTATGGAGAGCCTGGGAGAAGGGTTCAATTTGTATTTTTAAATATTATTTTGTCACAATACTGTGATGACATTTAGAAATTTAAAAATATATTTACAAAAATATTTAGGGAACATGATAATATTGGTGGTTATAAAGATGTCATGATAAGTAAGAAGACAAAAAAAAGTGAGGGTGATCTAAATGGACTAATTATAACAAAATGTTTTTTGGACCAGGTGAAAAATTTAGGCCATCTTTCCATGACCTACTTTTGCCTGCCTGTGTGATTTGGTGAAATTGACACTTAATACATTAAAAATAGAAAAATGATTTATTTAATAATGGTTTTAAACAAAGAAGGGAAAAAAGACTTGTTATTAATGACCTTCCCCCATTCTCTCCAGACTGAAAGGTAGATGTTCAAATGCTTTGGCCTCTCTCAGGAGGATGTTATTGATAATGGATAGTTATAAAAAACACTCTTTGACTCGGATTTTTCTGTTCTGGATCCAGTTTGTATTCATTTGCTTGGCTTATTTTGATGGAAGAAGTCAGTGGAATCAAACTGGGTCCAAAAATAATCATCTCAAAAAACAAGATGTTCATTAAATGAGCCTCATTCTCTATCTGGGACTCAAGCCTCTTAAGACATTCTTCACGTTACCTGACTACCCCTTTATTTTAATATAGGGGTATCACTTAAGATGTCTACATCAGCATCTGGGAAGAAGTTGGTCACTGATGAGCTCATTTTGTCCTTATATAGAGGAGAACAATGGTCCAATATTTGTTGTCTCGGTTGCTTTAGAGAAGTCAAACCATTCCATCGGTCAAGGCTTCTTGTTCCATACAGAGTTATTTCTTATTTATTATACATTTAAAATAAAACTTAATCAACATTTAATTCTAGACACATTCAATACCACTTTTATTCTTTTTCAATTTGATAAAAGCATCATAAAACTAGCAGCAAACTTTCCCAAGTTGAAACTGACACTTGCTTTCCTTTTTCGTGATAACTCAGGTGGGATTATCACAAAGACAACTTTAAAAGTCTGTTACATACTATTGAGGCATATAAAAACATTATCCTTATTTGCTTTAAAGAGGAAAATGGAGTATAATTCACATTTCTCCATAAATGCAGATCTTTCCCAAGCTTGCAAATTGTCTGCTATTGGTCTGTTTACTTGTAGTACTGAAAAGCTGTTTTGTTGATAACGTAATTGCATGGTGTTTGCTAAGACATATTTGTACCCAAAACAGTCACCACAGGGAAAGAATCTCCAAGATCTTTGAAAATGAGCAAAAACATAATTTCCTTTGTGAAGAAGAAGATGACAAAAAGAAAAGATTAATTTAAGTGTTTAATGTCTAGTCCATCAAACTTATTTAAAAGTGAAGTGAGAATGGGAAAATTGAAGTATTATTTGGAAGGAAAGTTATTTCCACAGTATAAAGGAAATAGGCCTTTATCACAGGTACCCTCAAAGAGCTTTTTTAGTATCAGGTTTCAAGGATCCAAACAAAACCAGTGACGAGCATACAAATAATATATATTTTTCTTACAAAGCTTTGAACTCTGATGAAACAAGGACTTTTTTTATTGTGTACCTTTATTGAATGTCTAGAAGAATTGAACCTATGATGATTATGATAGTAAATTAGATGATATCAGAAAATTTCTAGAAAATTTTAAAAAATTCTAAACACTTTTAAAAGTAACATCTACAGTGAAATCTGGCCTTAAAAACTAAGTGGTACTATAAATCTGGTCTTAGGATCTGAGTTGTAACATAAAATAGAAAATACACAGAAAGAAAAAGTCTGTTCCACAGCAAAATAAAAAGTGAATACAAATCAGAACAGTTGAATATGTAAATGGATGTATGATTCTGGACGGCATTAAAAGGGATATAAATACTTGTTTAAGATAAACAGATGATCTGAGTCATTTTGCTGATCGTAATTTGGGGCAGAATGGCTGCATAGGAGTAAAAGAGAGGGAGACACTTCTGTAAAGGAAGGAGACTGGGGCCACCCTTGGTTGTGTTTGCCTGGCTCAGAGCATACGGGGTGGGAGTAGGCAGGGAAGCATGAAAGCATCGGAAAGGAAAGACCATCAGAGAGGTCACATTACAACAAGGGCTGAGGTGGTTGTGAGATACGGTGGTCTTGGAAGATGGGGCTCTGATTTTTATTAATATCTTTCAGAGGGGTTTCTTCCTCCAGAAAGAAATGTTCCTACTCCATAAGTTATTAAAAAGAGGATAGCTTTTACTAGATAGAAACTCAATGCCCAGTACCAAGGGGACATTTGCCAAACCACGGACACCTGAGAAGCAGTAATGTGCCACTGATGCCCCATCGTGGCAATATCGGTAAAGTGCTGGCTTTGATTTCATCAGAGGAGCTGAGGCTTGAGAAACCAGGAGGTGTCCAGAACTCAAATAAACAGAAACTCTATTTCAAGATTTGCAGCATACCTCCTTTCCTGTCTGGAGGGAGGAGTTTGAATAAATGATAATTTCATTGAACCAGTTAGTAGGTGTATGGTCTAATAGATTTATCATTATTTTTTACAACTTGTTAATTGTTCCCTTGAGGTTTTTTGGCCTGAAGGAAATACTTGTTTTGAACTATAGCCTTCAAATGTTTCCCTGTATTCTACTCTGCATTGTCAGATTTTTATCAGTGTGTTCTTTCTAATTATTCATCATTAAGTTTAAAGAATGTGAATACATTAGGGAGGGTAGGTCATGTTATTGTCATCCTTTCCTTTTCTAAAGTTTTAAAATTAAGATGTAACTTATTGCCTCTAAACAACCAAACTAGAGGGAACAAATCAAAAAGTATGTGACCAGGCTTAAAAATAGTGTCTCTAAGTAGTAACAATTCATACATCCATGAGTCTGTTTCATGGATCCCTATATATCACCCACTGGTTTCTAGGAGTCCCCAAAATGCCTCTTCCACATATACAATTAAGTTCTTTTAACCTTCATTGATTATCACATTTGCCCCTGCTTGCCAAGGCAAATGAGACCAGACTTGTTACTGCCATAAATCTCTAAAGTTGAATT
The DNA here is from genome assembly GCA_004363605.1 of Indri indri. Classification (NCBI taxonomy): domain Eukaryota; kingdom Metazoa; phylum Chordata; class Mammalia; order Primates; family Indriidae; genus Indri; species Indri indri. The sequence goes on from RJWJ010026061.1 coordinate 19,050, forward strand.
GCCTTCTACTGGAGGCTATCGATACTGTTAATCCCTGTTAATACCAGTTACTGCTAACCACTGCCACCATTGCCCAGTAGTCTCTGTTGTCATGGCCAACTCCCATCACTGCTGTAGCTGCTGTCTCCACCCTGATGAATTGGCTGCCACACACTAGGGATCACTCTTGATGTATTGGAATCTTCAATATGTTCTCTAGACACTTTAGTTCACTAAAGTCATACAATATTCCTAATATTAACAGTTTGTTCCTCTAATATCTTAGAGCCATGTCTCTCAGGATATATTTCATAGAACACTAGTTTCTCAAGAAGGCAATGGCTGATTCATATACAAAAAATTTCTTAGATAAATAAATTTGGGAAACACTGGGGTTATACAAAAGTAAACAGATTTCTACACTGCAGGCTCTCCTGTACGATCCTTTAATATGCTAGGGCACATTGTGAATCTCAAGAAAAGAAAATGTAATTTTCTACATTTCCTAATAATATTTGATTATGGGGTTGTTTTTTTTTTGTTTTTTGTTTTGTTTTGTTTTTGCTTACGAAGCCTCTAATAGGACTAGTTTTCCAAAGAATGCTATTTAGAAAAAAACTTTCTTAGATTTTAGTGAAAATAACTATTCGTAGGGTTAAATATTGCATAGGAATTTGTTTTAAATGTGCAAATACAACTTTTACAACTTTCTATTTTTACCAAAAGAGCTTTATAAGTAACTGTAAAAATTATTTTCAAGGAAAAGTTATACCATGCAACTCATCAAGCTCTTCAGTTTTCCAAGATGAAAGTACAGAAAGTATGGACTATATTTTAAAAATGTAAAAACACTTTGGAAAGAGATATTTGCAAAGCTGTCTGTGGAATTTTTAAATGAAAATACTACTCAGGTTGTTATATGTAGAATCATCTGATGATTTTTCCAGTTCCCTTTCTTCTCCAGATATCAGAGCCCTAACTTTTTAAGATCTGACATAACAGACTTAAATCATATTTTTATATTTTATTAGTTGGATAAAGATGAGCTACTTAATGTCTCTAAGCTTCCTGATATTTACAATAAAAAACTAATAAAAATAATAACTAACATGTATTCAGGCACATTGATACGATACATTTAATGTGTTTAACACAATGCCTAACATACAGTAAAAATACCTCCCCACCCCACCCCCCACACACACACACAAAACGCACACACAACTAATAGTCATTTTGGGAAAATATGAAATAGGGTGATATTATTAGATAGAATCTGCTCAAATATTATGCTCGGAATGAGCACATATTCTCCCAATTGACTATAGTGGTATAGTGTCGTAGCTCAGAAAAAAGTCCAAAAATTTATCAACTCTTTTCTCCCACATTATCAGTCCAACACAGGGAAACTGCCTGTGCAATGGAATTCTGTATTAAATCAGTATGTGTGTCAGCATTGCACAGTGTTGCCCTCCTCTAATTTAGCTGTCCGCTTTGGAGGACTATTTAACATGTCAGAGTGCGTGAGTGATTGGGTCAGTTGCTTAGGTAACTGACACACATCCCATGTTAAATTTAGTTAAATTTCTTTCTATAAACTCCCAGCATGTCCTTATACTTCCTTTTTCATGATATTCATCGTACTTGAAATTATTTCTGTAATTTTTGCTTCCCACATTAAAGTGTAAGCTCAGTACCAGCAGGCACCATGCTTTTCTTGGTTGTAACCACATCGCCAGTATCTAAGGTACTGCCTGATGCACAGTAGGAGCTCCATCGATACGTGTGAGACTGAAAGGTTAGGCACGCTTTGCTCTTTGTGACAAGGCATAACTTCCGTTATGTCTACATTGGAGATATACTACCCCCAAGGCTCTAGAATAGCTCCAAACTCAGAAATAAAAAGAAAATAAAAAATAAAAACAAATTTAGGCAGCTAAGAAAGAAGCTTCCAGTGCTGGTTTTTATTTAAAAAGAAAAAGTTAAGAAAAGTTGATGACTCGTATTTAAGAAATCTCCACGCAAAACAAAAGTACTTGTTTAGCCAGAGACGTGGCCCTTTTTGACTCTATGTGCTGAAGCACAAGACGAGGGAGAAAAGTCATAAAAGAGAGGAAGGCAAGTGGAGAAACAAAGAGGGAAAAAACAGCAGAAGGCTAACAATATGAGAAACAGCAACTGAGACAGCAGATACAAGGTATCTGGTAGAGAAAACAGAACTGGTAACAAGCAGAAGAGTCAACTGTGAAGTCTGCCAAGGAAGAGTAGGCATCAGCTCTGTAAGGCTCAAGGGCTTATGAAGGACTGGGCAGTCAAACAGTTCAACATGAATAATGCTAACGCTAGACAGTACTACAGAAACAACTGAAGTCATTCCACCCTCTCTGGCTTTTATCATCTATGTCTCCTCATAGAGCAGACATGCTGTCAGGATGATAAGGACTGACATTTACTATATTTTCATCATTTTTAATAGATGATCAAACTGTAACTGCTTAGTACTTTCTATTTATCTTCTAAATAGAAAACTGTTCTAAGGCAGAACAGTTTTTACCTGTGATTCCAGAAAATACAAGTTTTATTATCTACTCTATGTTTTTGCAGAACTTCACCTTGTCATTAATTTGTAAACTTACCGGTAACTTCCTATCTTCCTCAACCTGCTCATTAAAAAGATTTCTTAAATCTGCTTTGTAGTCTACCAAAGTAGAAATGGTTTTTGTGATTATTTTAGGTTTTAATTTAAGAAATAAATAAATAAAACCCATATTTTCTTCTTGCTAGCTACCTATATTTTCAGGTACAATTTTATTTGCTTGATACGTGGAAACAAACTGCAACCTTAAAGAAAAGCATGGTGTTGTTCTAGTTGAGAACCATGATAACATTCATAATACTTTTTTGAAATATGAAAACTAATTTTTGTTTAGATCAACAAAAATTATAACCACAGGAAACAAACTGTTACGGGTTTTAATAATAAAATTATTAGCTAGTGGATAGAAGAGGCAATGTTTCTTTTTGCCAATACTACCCTCTAGTGGAGTAAGAGGCGATGGAGAGGGCATGGTTTTGGAGAGCTGAGCTCATCCTTAATTTATTGCAGAATAGAATATTTGTACAGAAGCAGATTTATGTACATTTTTCTTTGATGTCCCTGAAGCATAAATATAATGAACTATTATGCTTGTTGACATTGTATTTCAATAAATTTTCTTCTCTTGAAATAATGCATTGTGGAAGAACTACATGCAACTGGCTGCATGTTTTAGCCACAATAAAAGATTGTAACCCCAAAATATGTACAACTTGTCATAAAAAAGAAATACTGCTATAATAACTCTATTAATTCATTCTTCACCTTGTCAATAGAAAATAAAAGGGGAGGAGGACAAATCTTTTCATAGTCATCAGTTATTTACAGCCTTAGGTTTATGTCTAATCAGTTTTGAGGCCAGATTATAAAAACGTCTATTGTTCAATTAGTTAGAAGCTAATGCTAGGGAATAGTTTCCCAGAAAAGAAGACCACTGTATGCAACGCTGTAACCAGCTAGATTAGCATAATTGGAAAAACATTTATTTTTTTGTTTCTGAGGAATCAAATTTTTCAGAAAGTACTTTGTGATGATAAGGTTTTAAATTTTCCCTTGGGAGAAAGAGAGGAAAATTCACAGGAACATATTGAGCTTATTGAGCTTTGCAAACTCGTCTATGGAAAAATTGCAATCTTGGGGTCCTTCTTTTCTAAGCTTCAGAGTTAGAATTTAGGGGTGCGAGAGAATTTCTACTCCTTTAGTTACAAGATCCATTCATTAAATTAATTGACACTCTTGAAAAGAGCATGGGAAAGTGTGTAAGAAGTATTTTATGTTAATATATTTACCCCCTGCTTAGAACCTCAAGATCAATACCCCATACAACCCTCATTACAGAGAACCAGTGCTTCCCACATTCATTTACTCTTTCAGATTCTAAAGTTCATAATTTATAAAGGAAATCTTTTTGACAGAAAGGTCATGAATACTGTATGTCAAAACAAAGGAAGTGATATCTTTTATTTTTCAGTTTTGCTTACAGTTCAAGCCCTCCTACTTCTTATTAGAATGTGCAGGTTTATTCGTATTCACTACTCAGAAGTCAGCTCAACTGTGAACATAAAAGGAAGCACTGTTTGATTGTAAGAGATAATTATCCTGACCTCTTTGCAAAAACAGAAGTTTACAATCAGTTAATTTATGTGTTTCCAACTTACATTGTACTGGAAAATCGTCGTGTCTGAACG
>RJWJ010026062.1:0-23304 GCA_004363605.1 Indri indri
GGAAGGAAGGGAGGAAGGAAGGAAGGAAGGAAGGAAGGAAGCATGTTTCAGACAACTTCATGTAAGTATGATGATAATGAAACTAACAAAAACTAGGAACAGGTAGGAGGCTGGGTAATAAATCTAAAAGTGATAGAAATTCCTTGAGCCTTCCAATGGAAACATCCAGTAAACTGCTGGAGCTACAAACCTGGAGAGTACACATTTGGGAGTCATCAGAATATAAAACATCATTCTAAGAGAAGACCAAGAAGCCGGGCGCGGTGGCTCACGCCTGTAATCCTAGCACTCTGGGAGGCCGAGGTGGGCGGATCGTTCTGAGCTCAGGAGTTCGAGACCGGCCTGAGCAAGAGTGAGACCCCGTCTCTACCAAAAATAGAAAGAAATTAATTGGACAGCTAAAAATATATATAGAAAAAAAAAATTAGCCGGGTATGGTGGCACATGCCTGTAGTCCCAGCTACTCGGGAGGCTGAGGCAGTAGGATTGCTCGAGCCCAGGAGTTTGAGGTTGCTGTGAGCTAGGCTGACGCCACGGCACTTGCCCCAGGCAAGAGAGTGAGACTCTGTCTCAAAAAAAAAAAAGAGAGAAGACCGAGAGAGGAGCAGAGGGCCAAGTACTGATGGGAATAATGACAGTGGTAAGAGGATCACAAAACAAGAAAAAAAACAGAAAAGTAGTAGTCAGAAAGGGAAAACCAGGATGGCATGCTAAGATGAAGGGCAAGGAAAGAAAGGATGTTAAGAAGCCTCAGTGGAAATCAGCTGTAACACATACACTGGCTGAATAAAATCAGAATAAAGCCAATATTATTGACAAGAAGTATGTCCTTTGAAGTAACAGTCTGAATATGATATTCCAAAATTGCAGTAAGTTAGTAAAGTAGTACTAAAAGAGCTGAGGGCAGCAATTGCTCAGTAATTCAATTCTTAAAAATTTTGAAATAAGGAAGAGAAATGAGGTAGACAACTGGAAAGAACAGTAGCAGCAGTTCATCAAAACTGATTTTTTTCCTTTCAAAACATAAGAATCTGTACATATTTGAAAGTAGGGAGGAAAAACCATTGCAGATAATGATAAATGTGACCAGAGATGAAAAGTTAACTGTGGCAGCAAGATTCCCAAGCAAAAGAAGATTGCACTCAATTTACAAAAAAAGATGAAATTACAGAGACTGGTCAGGTGACAATGAAAAAAAATGTACAAGCTCATACCCTATTTTTTTTTTTTTCCCATTTTGGTAGAAGTCAATGGCATCTACTGAAAGTTAAAGAGGAAGAAGAATATGAAACAATAGAAAAGTGTGACTAAAATGATTGCCAAAAAGTAGCAAGGGCCCATTTGAAATTGTTAAGCATAAATTTACAGTGCCCAAGAAATCTTCATAATTACTCACCTTCCTCCATAAATATGCTGTGACCTGTGAGGAAAAACAGAAGAAATCGATGGTAGAAAAATTTGGCAATAAGAGCTCGATAAAATATGAAAGTGACCGTTGTCAAAGTGCAGGCTATATCTAATACACACAGGAATAAGCTAAGTGTTTTTGTCCATTTGGGCTGTTACAACAAAATACCATAACCTGGGTGGCTTACAAACAACAGAAAATTATTTCTTACAGTTCTGGAGGCTGGGAAGTCCAAGATCAAGGCTTTAGCAGTTTAGATGTCTGGTAAGGGCCAGCTTCTACACAGCACTCTTTTCACTGTAACTTCACATGGTGGAAGGGGCTAACAAGCTCTCTGGTATCTTTATTAAGAGCACTAATCCCATTCATAAGGGCTCCACCCACATAACCTAATCACCTCCCAAAGTCCCCCACCTCCTACTATCATCCTAGAAGTTAAGATTTCAACATATGGGGCCATGCGTGGTGGCTCACGCCTGTAATCCTAGCACTCTGGGAGGCTGAGGTGGGAGGATTGCTTAAGCTCAGAAGTTGGAGACCAGCCCAAGAAACAGCGAGACCCCATCTCTACTAAAAATAGACAAAACAAGCTGGGCACGGTGGCTCGCACCTGTAGTCCCAGCTACTCGAGAGGCTGTGGCAGGAGGATTGCTTTAGCCCAGGAGTTTGAGGTTGCACTGAACTATGATGATGCCACTGCTCTCTACCCAAGGTGAGAGTGAGACTGTCTCCAAAAAAAAAAGATTACTGGAGTCAGAAGGGGCTACATATCCAACATCTTGCATCTTGAGCAAAATCAACTTAATCCCAAAGTCCAGTACTATAATTAATTTTATGTCCACCTCAGTCTCCGCATATACAGAATGAGAAGGGTGTGCTAAAGAGAATTATCATGGTGGCCTCTACCTACCTCCTTTTTAGAATCTTTACTGTAGTAAACTACCATAGTAGAAGTATCTTATCCCTTAAAGGTAATGAGATATAAACAAGCTAATTGAGGTAGAGGAACTCTCAAGCCTCTTCTAGAAGATTCTACATTTTGTAACGGAATCACAGTATCAGTGGATTTAGCATATTTTGAAAATATAATTACAGTATCAGTGGGTTTAGTATATTTTTAACTGAAACAATGGAGTTGGATATTTTTCATTATTTTTATATTTTAATTTACCATGGACTTTAAAGCTATATAATACCATGAAAAGATGTATGTTTTAGTATTTAAAATAGGACTTAAAACTGAGTAAATGTTCTGCAGGTTCCTTATCTACAATTCCAAAACCCAAAAGTTCTGAAACCCAAAATAACTCATTGTTGGTATTAAAACCTTACCTGAACTGATATGAAGCTGTTTATACTCTTTATTCTGTTCAATGTAAATGTTCACACATTTTGCTGCAGAAACAGTAATGTTTGAAGAGGGGTATGGCATGGGATTCTGTTAGAAGGTTGTATAACATTATTATCTTGCCTATATCCTAAATATTCTTAATTTCAAAGCCTATTACCCCAAGGATTTTGAATAGTGGACTGTGATCCTACAATAATTGCTAACATGTATTGAGCACTGTTCTAATTAATTTATATGTACTAACTCATTCAATCCTCCCAACCACCATAAGGTAGGCATTATAATAATCCCCATTTTATAAAGGAGGAAACTGAGGCACAGAGGGATTAAGTAAATTGCCTAAAGTCACATAGCTAGATAGTGACTAACTTGGATGAACACAATATTTTAAAATATTACACATAAGGCCAGGCATGGTGGCTCATGCCTGTAATCCTAGCACTCTAGGAGGCCAACGTGGGAGGATCGCCTGAGACCAGGAGTTTGAGACCAGCATAAGAGCTAAGCCAGAGCAAGACCCGATCGCTATAAAAAAATAGAAAAATTAGCTGGGCATGGTAGCGCACATGCCTGTAATCCCAGCTACTCAGAAGGCTGAGGCAGGAAAACTGTTTGAGCCCAGGCATTTAAGGGCAGAGTGAGCTATGATGACACCACTGCACTATGGAGGGCAACAGAGCTAGACTCACATAAGATGAATAAAACACAACAAAACAGAGAGCTGATTATGATTATGGTAGGAGTCGCTGATATTTTCCTCTAAATTAACACATTACTTCTAAAATGGCAAGGAATCAAACTTCAAAAAAATACAACACACTTGATGAATTTACAAATTCTCATTTATGCGCAATTCCCAAATCAACTTGCATAAGATGCATAGTATAAAATCCAAATTTCTCAGCTTATGCTAATATCTATAATTTTTATTAAAAAATAACATCTTAATCTTTTTAATTACAATACACAATTCATATTCAGTGTAGAAGTTAGAAAATATGGATAAGCAAAAAGAAAATAATCACCTATATAACTCCACTCAGAATAACCACTCAACAATTTGGCACATACCTTTCCAGATATGAATACTTTTTTGTTTTTTTACTGAAATGGAATCATGGGGTTTTTGTTTGCTTTTTTATTTATTTTCCTTCCTATCTTTGCTTTCCTCCCTGAAGAATCATATTTTTAAATCTACTCTTTTCACTTACACACGCCAAGAAATCTCTTCATGTCTTTACATTCTTCTGATGACATTATTTCAATGGCTTGGTAGTAACACAGTATAGGGATGTGCTATAGCAATCACTGTGAAACATTTAGGTTGTTTACAATTTTCCAGCACAGTGATCAAGGGTACTACTGGCTCTGGAGCCACACTGGCTGGATTCAAGTCCTAGCTCTACCACTAACTCAGCTACCTTGGGGAAGCAACCTCTTTTCTCTATGCCTGTTTTCTCTTCCAAAAAATGGAGATTAATACTACCCACTTCATATGATTACTGCAGGAGTTAAATACGCACCTTTTATTATCAACAATGCTATAATTAGTATGCTCACAGCTAAATCTTCACACACATCTTTATTACATCCTAGATAATTTCCTTTAAACAGGAATTTCCATATCAGAAGGTATGCCTATTTTTAATGGTTCTGAGTCTGCAGAAGTACAGCTTGGTTTAAAGCCCTTCATCAAACAGCCTCACTTAATATTTATTTCTCTTTATCCAAGAATGTGAAAACTATGATCCACATAAGCTAAACAGCTTGTTTCACTCAATTAGCTTTGCTCTTCCACCATGTGCCTACAAACCTACACATATTTCATACAATCTCAGTTTATTAGGAACTTGAAGACACCTAGCCCAAATCCTTTCTTGAGCACATAAATTGCTCTACTCTAGAATCCCCAATGTGGACACCATCAGCAAACAGAGACAGACTACCACTCAGTACAACCCATTCCATTTTTACAGTTTTGAGGAAATTTCTCTTGAAAGATAGTTGAAATCTGCATCTAACTTCTGCCCACAGAGCCTAATTCTTTCTGGTCAAATCAAACCTGATCCTTCTGTGTGACAGATGTCCAAACATTTAAAGGTGGATACAATTTCTTACAGAGGTTTCTCTTCTTTAGGTCAGACATCCCATTTTTTCAACATCCCCTCATTTCCATTTCCCTCATGATCATGGTCCTCCATATACGCTCTATAGTACAGTGACTTTGAAAACGTGGGTGTCTATCACCTTGGGAACTTGAGAAAAATACAGGCTCAGGTCCTACTTAAGCTTGGGCGTGCGTGCATGCGTATGTGTGTTTAATTTGATCTCCAGGTGGTTTTCATATAAAGTCTGAGAATGGATACAAGGTCTCCTGCTACCTAAAAAGCTGACATGATATCCCAAGTATATTACAACCAGTACAAAGTGGTGTTAACAACACTTGCTCTTTCTATACACTGTTCTACCAACTTAAATTTACTGTTTTAAAAAAATTACACAATAGTATTGATTCATATTAAATGTACAGTTATTAAGTCTTTTCCACATTCTCTAATTGTGCATTAGGATTTGAGGCCCTAACTGCCAGTCTTTACAAGTATTCTCATTAAAAGGTAAGAGAACTAGGGCTTAGAGCTTTAAGATTTCTACTTCTAAATATGTCAATGCCCTGCATATGGATTTATCTTTGGTGGAGAACTCACTTCAAGGTTAAGCCTTTACACTTAATAAATACATGGACATACTCAATCCAAATAAAGGTACATTAGACAACTGAACTGATAGCTGATCACACCAAAGCATCTTCTCTGTGTAGAGCAGTGCTGTCAACACTACGATGAAACACACAGTCCCTAATACTAATCTCACCTAGTACTAGATACACCTTCTAGAGAGCATGATGGAGCAAATATCTTCAGAAAACCTAAGTATAATACCAAATTATAGCTGTCCCACAGTAGACACATTAGTGCTATAGAAATGTTATGATTACTACTTGGAAAGACTTGGGGCCAAAGAAATGATATTCATTAGAAAACTAAGTTGACCTGAACATCAAGACTTTGGGATTTTTTTAATGTTTGCAAAGTGGAGGCCATTGGTGAGTTCATTCACACTCAGGTTACTTTCAAAGGGAGACTGGATAAAGGCCTCATGCTTTCTCAAAAATAAACTCATGATTCAAAATTTCATGTAACGATTCTGAATTCCTCGTGACATGTGTGCTTTACCTATTACTATTTCTAACTTACAAAGTACTTAAGGGGAAAAAAAAATCCATTCTACAAGAGTTGTGGCCCATTATAAAGAACTTTAAAAATGCTAGGGGGGGGGAAAAACAAACTAAAATTAACCAAGATCCAGTCTATTTTCATTTGAATAGCAAACATTAAAAATACACCTGGCTTTTTCTAACAATTACATGAAGAACGACCAGATGCTTCCTGTTGATGGAACAGTAGAGAACTACAGACCGACAGATACAGACTAGAGTTCACAGAAACAACTGGAAACAAATTTAGCTTCCTTTCCAAACCATTAAACTAAAGTGAGTATGGCCTTATATTTTTACACATTACAGTATAATTGTCCCCCAACCTAGAAAACCCAGATTGATTCAAAGAGACAGAGGACTCTAAGGGCATATATATGCAAACTATTCTTTGTTTCACCAAAAGTTTCACTGCAGGATTCCTTTTAAATCTGGAGCTCCTACAATGTTCTCAAAGTGTTCTAGCTTCAAACATAACATTTACACATAAATTTTCACAAGCATGTAGAATTTACATTTAACTTGTGTACACCATTAAAAATATGTACCTTCACAACACTGTGGATTCCTAGGGGAAAACAAATAAATAAAAATATGTACTGAAATTAAAAATTGAGTTTACTCAGAATATTTCCAAATGTTCCTGAGTCTCCAGGATCATATGCAGATTATGCAATCCTTATCTGTGATATTGTTTACACACTTAAATCTCAATTTTTAAAAAAGCCCACGAAAAAAAGAATAGGAATCAATCTTATCCATATTCTTAAAATGTGTCTTGCATAATATTCTGATTTGACTTGTATGGTGAAAGCAGGAAAGGAATAACACATTTCTGTTTAAAACAAAACAAACAAAACTATGAGTCTACAGTGGAGTTTTCCAGAGGTTACAAGGTGTGATAACCACAACAGACTGAATGCAGAAGTAGACTTAAGAATCTAGCTGTCTTCTATTACACCAGACATTAAAAAGATTTGCAAAAATGCAAGACAATGTCACTCTTAACATGTCGTTTGTGTTAACATAGGCTTTTGTTTCGGAAAAATACTTAAAAAGAGAGAAAAATTAAGACAATGAGATACCGTCGTCTTTAGTTTCCTTAAACTCAAAATCTGAGCCTGAAAATGGAAGCGCCAAAGCTGATGACAGTTGCATGTCAATAAGAAAAAATTTAAACCAAGCCGGTAGGTATTTACATAAGATAAACTATCCGCAAAAAATTATTTCTGACCGCCAACTTCTGCATAATAAATTGAGAGTGCATCTTTGAGATGCCAAAGTACAAGGATCATTTATGGACTACATGAAACCTTTTTCCAGATATAAACTATACTTCAGAAAGTAACTTGCCTGAATGGAGACAGCAAACCAGTCTGGACAGAGAACTTAAAATATTTCCACATTACCAAGCCCCCTTCAGAAGTACTGTAGTCTCTGCCCCTCCTTTGAACAGATGTCTGCTTGCCACAGTCCAATCAGGTTTAAAGCAAGAGTATGTGTACTGAAAACAAGCTTAAAGTGGGAAAACACACAAAGCAGGCCTATATCATTCCTCTGGTTTCAGTTTTCATGATGCACCCTTGAGGACAGGCACGCTGATTCAACGCAGTTGGAGAGCTTCAACGAAACGCACTAAATACACACTGACTGTGCCCAGGCAGAGATGACCTGGCAAAATTCTCAACTTCTTTTCCGAAGCCGTGCACCCGCGGATCTCGGCGGCGAAGTCTCTGGGGCAGAAGTCCCGAGCATTCAGAAAGGCAGGCTGCTCCCCCTCAGGACTCTAGTCCCCGTGGCTGAAGCTGTCGCGCTGGCGGCCCCGCGCGGGACGAGCTAGGCTCTCCGGTTAACCCTATCCGGGCCAGCCGCTCCCGCCGCGACCCGAGCGCCTCCGGGCCCGCGGGCCCTGCAGCACAGTGCGCCCAGGGGCGGCCGCCCCTTCCCTGCTCTGGAGAGCCCGACGGGGCCGTCAGGCCGCCCAGACAAAGGGGCCGGCGGCGCCCGAGGCCGGGCCGCGCCTGCCTCTCTTCTTCTCCGGCCCATCGCCCGCCTGCCGGCGATCACAGAGCCCCCGCCGCCCCGGTGCGACCCCATCGCCACCCAGCGCCGTGGCTCCGGCCTGGCCCGGCCGGGAGCAGCCGGGAGGCCGCCGCATGCCGGGGCCGAGGAGGGGGCGGCGGCCGCCACCATGTCTGCCCGCCCCTCCCAGAAGCGGGGTGCCCAGCGGACAAAGCACGGCGGCGGCGCGGAGCGGACGCCCAGGCCGACCCCGCCGACCCCCGCGGAATAAGCGGGGCCAGGAGCCCCGGAAACCCGGCGCCTTAATGCAATAAACAGGAAATCGCGGGGATGATCTGGGTTCCGGGGGAAGTGGAATTATTTTTTACCAGCGAAGAGATCAACTTCCACATCCGGTGGTAACAGGGCCCTACACAGACCCGCACTGACCTGGAAAAGCTTCGGGAGCGGCAACGGGGAGGCAGCAGGAGGTGGTTCGGGGACCCGAGGCGCCTCGTACCCGGCCGGGCTGACGCGGCCCCGCTACACACAAAGCGCTTCAGCTGCACAGGGCGCTATTTTCCGAAAATGCCGCGTCTGGTCGGCGCCCAAAATCCCCACCGAAAAGTCCCCCGTGCTGCGCGCGGAAGGACACATGGTGTGCGAGTGAGTCAAAGCTCCCAGCATCCCTCCTCGACCCGGCCCTCGTCAGCCTCTTGCCCCAGGATTTTCCGCCTCTGCACTCGTCGGCGGAGCCCACTTCCCCCCACTTCCCGACCCCATTCCGGCGGGAGAAAGGGGCGAGAGGGTCTGATTTTTCTTTTTAACAGAGGGGTGGAAAATATGCCTTTTGTAGTGCTTCAGTCACACAAAGAAAACGGCGGAATGATCCGCTCTCGGCGACCGCAAGTCCCGGCTGGTCCGGCGCCTGCGCGGTAGCGGGGGTGGGAGCTGCGGCCGGCCATGTGCGCGGCAGAGCTGCCGGGCGGCGGCAGAACCTTCCCGCCTCTTTCCGTGGTGGGTAGGAGTTCGGAAAGTAATGTTACTTTGCTAAGCTTCGTGTCTCCTTGCCTTGACCTGTAAAGACAGAGACTGCGGAATCCTTGGAACTTAAGCTTGCCCACTGAACCGCCTAAGCAGAATCCTGGGAGACGGAAGGGCAGCCAGGAGGCTAGGATTTACCTTAAAGAGGCCCTAGATTCAACCAGGCAAACTTGACGGGAGACGCTGTTGAGGTACCAAGGGAGGAACGGAAGGATGTTCCTTCTCCATTTAGCATAAGCTAGGTAGGTTTGTGATGGAGATGTACGTATTTCTGTAGCTTTTTAAAAAAAAAAAAAACATTCTAATGGTGCCTCATGCTTCATAGACCCTAATAACTACTCACTGAATTCCTTTGGATTTCTGTCACCTCAGGTAGAGATCTGTTTTCGCTGACTGGAATGTCAAAATTTTTGTGGTGTTGTGCTTTATAAAGAAAGTAGCAAAAGGAAGTCAATACACTGGTTTGTTTTTAACCGGTGATCCTGGGAATGGCTTTCCCATCCAGCTTTCCCCAACCTACTAACCGTGCAACTTTGGCATCCTATATCTAGGAGTTGGGGATATCTGAGACAGCGCCAGGAGTTTGATCCAGGAGAGCTGACAAGCTTAAATGAAATCCATATTGCCCACTAATTTTGTGTGGCCTCAGATAAGTAATCTTTCTGTCTCCACTTACCTTTTGTAATAATATTTGTAGTCTTTGTGTAACTTAATAAAGTGTTGTGCCTAAGATACAAAAATAAGTGGCATAGGAGCCATAGTCTTGTTTTCTTTTGATTTAATATTTTCATTGCTTCAGTTGATAAAAATTTGTTGAAATTTTGATATCATGTTTATGTATAATATCATTTACTTGAACATTCAGCTGAGGATTGCTACAGAATCCTTACCTACCCCCGTTGGTCTTATGCTGTAGAATGTAGAAGTCAATAGTCATCATCGGTAGAATGATAAGGGTAAACTGAATACTGCAGAATGTCGTAAAGGAGGAACGCCTTACTAACCTAAGAGGAAGGAATGGAATGGGACTGGAGAAGAAATTAGCTTTAATAAGGGAATTGGGGAAGGCCTTCTAGAAGGAGGAAGCAGTAAGTACAAAGGTTAGGAGGCAAACACTACAGAGATTGTTGGGTGAAAAGAAGACCTGTTTTAGGATACCTAGAAGTGTTCCTTTAGAGGTCTAGTTATGAAGTTCTTGAATGTCATGTGCAGAAATTAGCTTCTGAGATCCAAGAGGAAACTGTTGAAAGATTTTAAGTAGAAGCATCGTAGGATTGAATTTGCATCTTAGATCACTTACACAAAAATCCAAAGCAAGGAAAACAGTGGTCTGTGAGAGGTTAATGACTTGGACTGAGGTAGTGGCAAATAGGGAACAAAATGACCAATGTGGTTATTGAGAGCTTGGAGATTTTATTAACTAGATAAGGAAGTGATTCCCAAGTGTGTTGGTGGAGCATTTTGGAGGGTTGTAATGTTTTCACTGAGATTAGAAACAAGGGAAGAGAATATATATTAGGGAAGGAAGAAGATTCTGTTTTGATAATGTAGAACTTGAGGTGCCTGTGAGCCAACCAAGCAGATATGTCTAGTCAGCAATTAGATGTTCATTCATTCAACACTTGTTGGAAGAGCACCCATGCTATGCCTGGCACTTCTCTATACACTGAAATAGATAAAGCAGCAGCAAAACAAACAGCATTCTTGTTCCTGTTTCTAGAAGGAAACAGGCTGTAAACAAGTTTCAAAAACGAAGGACAATATCCCATGGTAAGTTCATGAAGAAAATTAAAGGGTGATTGGATAAAGTATTTCTCTGAGGGAGAGAGTTGTGATAGTTGGTCGGAGATGGCATTACTGGCCATCTTACTGGGAGTCTCTGAACTAAGACCTGACTAGGAAGGAGTTAAGAGGGAATAGCAGAGCCAAGACCTTAAGGTAAGGAGTTTGTTGTGCTTAGGAAACAGCAAGGAGGCCAGCATGCCTGAAGTCCAGTGAGCAAAGGAAGGAATAGTAGGTGAAGTCTGCAGCCTTGATACGGTTAAGTGCACTGAAAGCCATTGAAGGGTTTTAAGGAATGGAGTTACATGGACTAGGATAGTGGCAGTAAAGATGGAGAAAGCAGATGGATCCGAAATATATTTTATGAATAGAATTACCCTCTCTTGCTTATGAATCAAATGTGAAGAGTTAGGGAAAGGGAAGAGTCAACAGGGATTCCTAGATTTTGGCTATGGTTGTGTAGGTAAAATTAATTTTAACTTCAATAATGTCTGTTATTTAACCCAGCATGTCCAAATATTATCATTTCACATGTGATCAATATTTAAAAACTATTAAATATTATAAAAGTGTTTTTCTCATTACTATTTGAAATCTGGTCTGTATTTTATACTTAAATCATATCTCAATACTTGATTTCATAAAATTTCCAGTTGAAAAAGTAGATTTCATGGACACAAGTCATTAAAGGTAAGATTAAAAATTCAATTTCTGGCCAGGCACGGTGGCTCACGCCTGTAATCCTAGCACTCTGGGAGTCCGAGGCGGGCGGATTGTTTGAGCTCAGGAGTTCAAAACCAGCCTGAGCAAGAGCGAGACCCCGTCTCTACTAAAAATAGAAAGAAATTAATCGGACAATTAAAAATATATAGAAAAAATTAGCCGGGCATGGTGGCGCATGCCTGTAGTCCCAGCTACTTGGGAGGCTGAGGCAGAAGGATCGCTTGAGCTAGGATGACACCATGGTACTCTAACCCGGGCAACACAGTGAGACTGTCTCAAAAAAAAAAAAAAAAAAAAATTCAATTTCTAAATTAGCCTCATTTTACTTGCCACATTTCAAGTGATGCAGTTGCTACCATGTTGGGCAATGCAGTCTAAGAGACTAGAGAATAGTAGAAAGTCAGGCTTAAAAAGTTGTTTGGAACCAGCTCTGGAAGGCCTTAAATGGAAGGTAAAAGTACTGGGAGCTTAGCAGCCCCAGACCCTCACTAGGGGAACAATGGATGGTTTTTGAGCTAGGGAGTGACACAACATTGTGCTCACAGCTAGAAAGAGGCCACTAGGTGGCCAGCTGATGACTTAGAGCCAAGAGCCACCCTTCAATTGCTTTTTTGCTTTTTTTTTTTTTTTTTTTTTTTTTTTTTTTAAGACAACAGTCTTGCTCTGTGGTGTGGACTAGAGAGCAGTGGCTGGCGTCATCATAGCTCACTGCAACCTCAAATTCCTGGACTCAAGCAATCTTCCTGCATCAGCCTCCTGAGTAGCTGGGACTACAGACATGTACCACATGCCCTGCTAATTTTTTCTGTTTTTAGTAGAGACAGGGTCTTGCTCTTGCTCAGACTGGTCTCAAGCTCCTGACCTCAAGCAATCCTTCTGCCTTGGCCTCCCAGAGTGCTAGGATTAGGGACGTGAGCCACCGCACCCAGCCCCTTCAATTGCTTGGACTTCAGCCCTGTGGAGTCAGAAGTCTGATTTTTCAGTGCTCTTAGAGCAGTGCCACCAAAAGTATGGTCCACAAGCCAGTGCCACTCTTCAAGCCCTTTGTTACTGGTCCATGACAAGGCATTTACAGAAAGTAAAAGTAAGAATTTATGGCCATTTACAGATTAATTTTATGTCTGTGGATCTTATAAAAATTTAGGGCTTGTATTATTATATTTGTCTTTGTTTTCTTTATATCCCTTTTCTAGTTTTTACAATGTTTTAGAAAAGTATGTGTTATCTTTCACCACAGATAATTTTCGAAGTGTTGCTGTAGAGGCATGCAAATGAAGGGAGACAGAAGAACAAAACTCCCAGGCTTACATAAATCCAAATTCCTTTTTTACTTTATAGTGAGAACTGTAATGGTTAAGAGAAAAATGGACATCTGCCCATTTTCTCCCTCCATGTACACATAGAAGGCCACATGGAAATACCAAATTTATTAATAGCTACCATTTATTAAATGCTTCCTTTGTGTCCGCCACTGTGCAAAGCCTGGTGTTTTTTGTTGGTTTTGGTCTCGTTTAATCCTCGCAACTCTGTGAAATAGATTTGTTTGTTTTTATAGAGACAGGGTCTTGTTCTGTTGCCTAGGCTGGACTTAAAACTCCTGGTCTCAAGCAATCCTCCCAAGAAGCTGGGATTACAGATGGGAGCCACCATGCCCAGCTAAAATAGGTATTATTAGCCCCATGTTTCCAATGAGCAAACTGAGGCTAAAATAGATTAAGTAACTTGCCTAAATTCATTGGGCTCATAAAGGCAGAGCAGGATTCCACTACAGGTGTCTCATTCCAAAATGTTCCTAATCACTTTTTTTTGCAATTATATGCCCAGTATCAAGCAAATTCCCTGGCACAAAGACTCAGTACATTGTTTTAGATAGAATGCATATAGTTGACTACATTACCTCCCAGAATGTTCATTTGTGAATTTTGGGCCAGAGTAAGGGGAATTAGGGGTACTCTAAAAACATCAGACAAATGCATTCACTTCCACAATAGAAATTTGTCTGCTTTGCTCCTATCTAGAATTTATAAAGACTACCACAAGTCAGTAAGAAATAGCCCAGTAGAAAAATGGGTAAGAAACTTAAAAACAGTCACTTCACAAAAGAGTGTGTCTAGATGGTCAGTAAACATACAAAAGTACTCCTTTAATCATTAGGGATATGCAAATTAAAACCTCAGTGAGATACTGCTGCATACCCAGCAGAATGGCTAAAGTAGAAAACTCACCAAATGTCAAATGGTCAAAAGTTGGAGTAGCTGACACTATACACTGTTGGTAGAAATGTGTAATGGTATGACCGCTTTGGAAAATTGGAAGTTCAAAAAACAGGCAAAACCAAACTAGATTTAGGAATATATGTTTAAGTAGTAAAACTATAGAAAAGAAAAGAAATAGCTTTGCAAGGGGTAGTGCTTAGAAAGGAACAAGAGGTGTTTGGCCCCAATAAGTCTCATTGAAATTTGATCCCCAGTGTTGAAGGTGGGGTCTGGTGTTTGGGTCATGGGTGCAAATTCCTCGTTAATGGCTTGGTGCCATCCTCAGGGGAGTGAGTTTTTTGTTGTTGTTTTTTTTTTTTTTTGAGACACAGTCTGGCTCTGTTGCCCGGGCAAGAGTGCCGTGGCATCAGCCTAGCTCACAGCAACCTCAAACTCCTGGGCTTAAGCAATCCTTCTGCCTCAGCCTCCCAAGTAGCTGGGACTACAGGCATGTGCCACCATGCCCAGCTAATTTTTTTCTATTTTTAGTTGTTTGGCTAATTTATTTCTATGTATTGTAGAGATGGGGTCTCGCTCTTGCTCAGGCTGGTCTCGAACTCCTGAGCTCAAACAATCCACCCGCCTGGCCTCCCAGAGTGCTAGGATTACAGGCGTGAGCCACTGCGCCCGGCCAGGGGAGTGAGTTTTCACTCTTAGTTTGTGAAAACTGGTTGTTGAAAAGAGCCCCACACCTCCTCTTCTTTCTCTCCTGCCTCCTCTCACCATGTGATCTCTGCCTGTGCCAGTTCCGTTTCACCTTTTGCCATGAATGGAAACAGCCTGCAGAACTGAACGCCAAATAAACTTCTATTCTTTATAAATTACCCAGCCTCCGGTATTTCTTTATAGCAACATGGGCTAAGACCTGGAGGTTAAGTGGGTGTTCACTCTGATTTACCGAGCTGTAGGTTTTTTGGGGGGAATGTACTTTTCAGTATGTGCATTATATATTTCATGGCTAAAATTTTTTTTGCTGGATTTTTTTTTTTTTCTAGTAAGTTATTTTAAAAGACTGTCCTAGGAAAGAACATATTATGAACTATTACTTCCCTGACTGAGCCAATTTTTCTGTAAGTGCATTACATATGTGAAAGATAAGGTAGGTCCAAATTCTGGGGATGACAAATGATGACGGGGAGGAGAGACAGATGCAAATGATATCACAGAGCTTGAGGTGATGTGGTATGGTGAAAGAGCATAGCGGTTGGAGTGAGGAGCCAGAATTTCAAGTCTTAAGTTTGTAGTCTGGGTTCTAACCACTCTGATCACCTGGGCATGTCTTCTAACTTTTCTCATCCTTGGGTAGGGAGTAGGGGGAGTGATAAAACAAACACTTTTTTGTTTATGACCCTTTGCAAGCTACTAAAATACCATATAAAATTTTTATTGCTGAGTCAATGTGATGGGAAAGGGGAAAGGAGTTAAGGATGATTGAGATTTTGAGCCTGAGTGATAGAGATAATAGCATGAAAGAAACAAGAAAACCAAGAGGAGGAGGAACAGATTTGGAGAAAGATAAATTCTATTTTATATTTGTTGAGTTTAAGAGGATGCCAGAATATCAATGTAGGACTTTTTTTTTTTTTTTTTTTTTTTTTGAGACAGAGTCTGGCTCTGTTGCCCAGGCTCGAGTGCCGTGGCGTCAGCCTAGCTCACAGCAACCTCAAACTCCTGGGTTCAAGCAATCCTGCCTTCGCCTCCCAAGTAGCTGGGACTACAGGCATGTGCCACCATGCCCAGCTAATTTTTTCTATATATTTTTAGTCATCCAGCTAATTTCTTTCTATTTTTTGGTAGATATGGGGTCTCGCTCTTGCTTAGGCTGGTCTCGAACTCCTGACCTCGGGTGATCCTCCCTCCTCGGCCTCTCAGAGTGTGAGGATTACAGGCGTGAGCCACTGCACCCAGCCCAATGTAGAACGTCTAAACAGCCACAAAAACCAAGGTTTGGTACCCTGATAAAAGGTCAGAATTGGTGATAGAAAATTAGAAGTTACACGTGTGAAGTGTAATGATTAAAGCCACAGGAGTGAAGGAGATCAGTAGGAGAGATTATATTAAAAAAATAAAGTAGGCCGGGCACAGTGGCTCACACCTGTAATCCTAGCACTCTGGGAGGCCGAGGCGGGTGGATCACTCAAGGTCAGGAGTTCAAGACCAGCCTGAACAAAAGCAAGACCCCGTCTCTACTAAAAAATAGAAAGAAATGATCTGGACAACTAAAAAATATATATAGAGAGAGAGAAAATTAGCCAGGCATGGCGGTGCATGCCTGTAGTCCCAGCTACCTGGGAAGCTGAGGCAGGAGGATTGCTTGAGCCCAGGAGTTTGAAGTTGCTGTGAGCTAGGCTGACGCCATGGCACTCTAGCCCAGGCAACAGAGCCAGACTGTGTCTCAAAAAATAAATAAATAAAGTACTGAAGGACAGAGAAGGAAAAGGTAAAGGAAGGAGAGGAAATCAGCATTTATTGAGCATCTGTTAAACATGTACCAGCTGCTCTACATTTGCTATCTCATTTATTCCTCTCAAATTCCAAGGTAGCCTGTTTTAGCCTCACTGGGTAGACTGTGTAGACACACAGTAAGATAAAGAACCAGCATTTAAAACCAGCTGGACTCCAGTTTATTCTGTTCACTACACTGTTCCCAGAGAGCCAAGTGTCTGTTACAGAAGGCCATGGGGAGAATTTGAGTCAAGGAAAGATAAGCCCTGAGAAAAGACCATTGGATTTTTATGTTTTGTGACCAAGGGGTTTCTAGAAAATAGGCAGCAGCACCTGCACTCTTCTGTCTTGTGCTTCTATGAGTGGGTAATTCAGACACAAATTTGCGTTGTAAACCTATGGCAATAAGGGAAAAAAAATCAAGATAGTAAATGTAAAAACTGGTATAATAAAAACAAAACTAGTGACTAAATTCTAGCTAGATACTCTTCCCAGCCAAGTGCTTTGAACCTGAAGGCTTGAAAGAGAAATGGGAATAACTTTCTCACTACATGATTCAGTGTTTACTGCTTTGTTTGTGTGCTGCCTAAAACCAACTTGAGTATCACCAGTGATACGGGTCCTTCACATTGGGAAACACAGGAATGATATAATTTTGTTCACTGGGTTTTCAGTGCAATTTTAGTCACCTGAAATTCTAAGGGAAAAATCAAGATGATTAAGCCAATCGAGGTCATTAAAACTTAGAATGGTGGGGGGGAAGAAAAGATTAAAAAAAAAACCTAGAATGAAAGATAATTTCTGCTGGTGATGAACACATGCCTTTTAAAAAGCAACAGTAGCTCCTCAAAATTTAGAATAATCCACTGTAATTGATGAGGAAGACTTTCCCCTACTGGGTTTATTAAAATCATTTATTTACTATTAAAACATCATTATGACATTAAAAGAAAATAAAAATTCTCCACCATAATGCAATTACTGGTTTCTTTCTACATGTTTTTAGATTTGCAGATGAATAATGCTTGGATTTTGGGTAGATAGACTGCTGAAGAATTCTAAATTAGTTGGGTGAGCATGGTGTCTTCTCTCTCTGTCTACCCATGCTGCCTGAGTTCTAAAGAAGACCACCAGTAAACAGGTGAAATTCTTTGGCCACGTCACTGATCTCAGAATTCCCCAAAGGCACCGAGAACTTTGATTTCCAGGAATTGGCTAGGCACAGCCATTTCATTCAACCTTATATTTTGTACCCTATAGTTAAAGTTGAATTTGGGCTACCTAACCCATATGTTACTCTATTTTAAGATGGTAGGCATGTAATAATTGTTGGTTGATTAGAGCTTCCAGCCAGTTTTTCAAAATTATTTGGATAGTCCATTTCTGACTCAAAAAAAAATTTTTAAATCATCTGTCTCCCATCCATCCAATTACCACCCCTGAGGTAACTTCTACTGTTTTTTTCTTATATATTCTTCTAGATGCATGTAAGAATAAATATTCTTATTTTTCTCCATTTTTATGCAAAAGAGAGCATACCATACATACCCTTCTGCACTTCGTACTTAAGATATCTTACACTTTTCTATATTGACGCTGAAAAAGCAACATTTTTTTCTAGTCTATTTAAATATATCTCATCGCATTTACCGGAGGTGGAATTGCTTGGTAGAAGGGCACATGTGTATTTTTAATTTGCCCTCCATGTACCAAATGTTTCACCACAGCATTGCTGATGGAATAGAGTGTTACCAAACGTTTGGATTTTTACCTATCAGCTTTTTTTTTTTAAGACGGGGTCTCATCTGCTGCCTGAGCTGGAGTGCAGTGACATCATTATAACTCACTGCAACCTCAACCTCCTGACCTCAAGTGATCCTCCTGCCTCAGCCTCCCAAATTGCTAGGATTACAGGATGAGCCACTGCGCCTGGCCTTGCCAGGTTTTGAAGGGCAGACTATTTCAAGTCCTACTAATATTTTTAGGACCAATAACAAAATAATTTCATTAAATTGAAAGGGAGTTCAGTTAACAGAATGTGTTCAAAATACAGAAATTCTTTGCTGCTACTCCTGCAGCTACACACCCACGAGTAATAAAAACATGGTTCTTTTGCAGTCAAAGTGACCAGTAAACCTGGAAAGGGGCCAGGAATGACTATAAACAGCTCCACCTACATTTTTTTTTTTTTTTTTTTTTTGGCAAATTTACAAGCTTAGCAGGATCTAAAAAGATCCTTCAGCCTTTGAATTGCAGAGAATCAACTGGGTAAGGGGGAGGAAATTATTAATTTCATGAAAAATTTCTCTACTGTGATAGGAACCAAAGGTGGTAGTTTTCTCAGTTGTTTGTAGGATATAGCAGTGGTCCAGAAAATGATTTTTTTTTTTTTTTTTTTTTTGAGACAGAGTCTCACTCTCTTACCTGGGGCGAGTGCTGTGGCGTCAGCCTAGTTCACAGCAACCTCCAACTCCTGGGCTCAAGCAATCCTACTGTCTCAGCCTCCCGAGTAGCTGGGACTACAGGCATGCGCCACCATGCCCGGCTAATTTTTTCTATATATATTTTCAGCTGTCCAATTGATTTCTTTCTATTTTTGGTAGAGACGGAGTCTCGCTCTTGCTCAGGCTGGTCTCGAACTCCTGAGCTCAGAATGATCCGCCGGCCTCGGCCTCCCAGAGTGCTAGGATTATAGGCATGAGCCACCGCGCCTGGCCCAGAAAATGATTTTTGGTTAATCTTGCTTCAGTGCTGAGGCGGCACAGAGAGGGAGAAAATAGGTATATTGGGCTGTGGATTCCACCTAAACTGGGGATTATATCAGAGTGTGAAAAAACATTTCCAGAAATAATTATCTGAGTTACTTGAAGCAAAAGTAACTTAAGGGGAGGAAAGGCTTAGATGTGGCATGCTAGCTCCCTGGCTTGCCAAACTTTTTACCATTTAATAAATCATGGATCTGTAGAGCATCTTTTCTCACCCAGGCTGGAGTGCAGTGCTGAGGTCGTAGCTCACTGCAGCCTCAAACACCTGGGCTGAAGCAATGCTCCCACCTCAGGATTCCAAGTAATTGGGACTACAGGCACATGGCACCACACCCAACTAATTTTTAAATTTTTGTAGAGACAGGCTCTCTGTGTATTGTCTGGGCTGCTCTTGAACTCCTGACCTCAAGCAATTCTCCCACCTGAGCTGGGATAACAGGTATGAGCCACCTCGCCCAGCCTCCAATCTGTTTTAATGTTTCTGATTCCCAGCTATAAACCCTGTAGCTTCCGTTCTCTTTTCGTACAATCATAACTACCATCTTTTCTCTATCCCTTCTGGAAACTTTCTCTGGTCCCAGCTTTATTGAGAAGCAGGGGTTTCCCTAGTGCTGAAGATAAAACTTGGCAAGTTGGTTTGTGTTCCTCAAGGATTGTCTCAATACAAATTTGAGGCAAGGACCCTTGGTCCTGGTAGGTTATGATTCAAAGGTTTCTCCAGTTGTTTCTCAAGAAACCTGAGTATGTTGCATAATAAGGTAGAAAACAGTCTGTGTTTGAGAATCACACATACCTGCTTTCAAGTCCTGATTCTGTCACCAGCTCCATGATAATAAGTCACTAAGGCACTCTGAGGCTTAATTTCCTTATCTGTAAATTTTTTTATTTTTATTTATTGATTGATTGATTTTTTTGAGGGAGAGTCTCACTCTGCCCTCTAGGCTAGGATGCTATGGTGTCAACCTAGCTCACAGCAACCTCAAATTCCTGGGCTCAGGTGATCCTCCTGCCTCAGCCTCCCAAGTAGCTGGGACTATAGGCACATGCCACCATGCCCAGCTAATTTTTTCTGTTTTTAGTAGAGATGGGGTCTCGCTCTTGCTCAGGCTGCTCCTGAGCCCTGGTGATCCTCCCATCTTGGTGTCCCAGAGTGCTAGGATTACAGGTGTGAGCCACCTCACTCAGCTTATCTATAAATTTAAAATAATAGTGTCCATCTCATAATGTAGGGATTTAGAAATAGTGCATATGAAAATCCCTGACATAAAGTAACTGCTGTAAACACACCCCCATTCTTTTTCACAAAGTGATTTATGAATTAACGAAGAAACAAATGAACAGCTTTCTCAAGCAACACTTGCCTTATTTAGAGAAGCTTGTACTGCCAGTTTCTGAAGACAGGGACAAACTAGGTCTCTTAGTAGCTTGGCTTGGTCTGTCTCTAGCACTCTCACTTTGAAACATGGGCTCTTGAGATACGCACCAATGATGTAGGGAGCCTATGTAAGGGCTCTATAACTAGCCTCCATGAGGCACTCAGATGATGAGGCAAAGTCTCTGGTCTTCAGGTGCTAACCATCCATCGGTACATAAATAACAATTACACATGGTATAAAGTGACATGGCAATTTAATAAAGAAAAATTGTTCCTAGCTAGAGAAAATCAAAAATGGGTTCACTAGGCTGGGTGCTGTAGCACACGCCAGTAATCCTAGCACTCTGGGAGGCCAAGTCAGGAGGATCACTTGAGATCAGGAGTTTGAGACCAGCCTGAGCAAGAGCGAGACCCTGTGTCTACTAAAAATAGAAAAATTAGCCAGGCGTGTTAGCTCATGCCAGTAGTCCCAGCTATTTGGGATGCTGAGGCAGTAGGATTGCTTGAGCCCAGGAGTTTGAAATTGCTGTGAGCTAGGCTGATGCCATGGCATTCTAGCCCAGGCAACAGAGCGAGACTCTGTCTCAAAAAAAAAAAGAAATTAATCTAGTAGTTTTGTATGGGATAGATTGGATTAGGACACACTGGGAGCAAGGAGGGCAACTAGGAGACCATTAAAATAACTAGGTAAGTCCAGGTGCAGTGGCTCACACCACTGCATACCACTGTAATGCCAGTGCTTTGGCAGGCTGAGATGGGAGGATCACTTGAGTACAGGAGTTCAAGACCAGCCTGGGCCACATAAGGACACCCCATCCCTACAAAAAATAAAATTAGCCGGGCGTAGTGGTCCATGCCTGTAGTCCTAGCTACTTGGGAGGCAGAGGCAGGAGGATCTCTTAAGCCCAGGAGTTTGAGGCTGCAGTGAGCTGTGATTGCACCACTGCACTCCAGCCTGGATGACAGAGCAAGACCCTGTCTCTTAAAAAAAACAAAAACAAAAATATCCAGCTAAGTAAGAGGTAATGAGATCATGTAAAAAGTGGCTGGAGGAATGGAAGGGAGGGGCCAAATGGAAGGCATGAGTATATTGTTTTTGTCAATCTGAGTGTCTGAAAGGATGGTACACCATTAACTAAAGTAAAAAGCATAAGAAATAAAGATTGGGAGAAGTGAAAAAATTCAATTTGGACACAGTAGTTTTGAGAATCTTCAAAAGAGCAGTTTCAGTAGATTGGCAAAACTATAGACAAAATGGGATAAGTGGTTAAGGAGAAATTGGAGGCCTGGTGCGGTGGCTCACACCTGAAATCCTAGCACTCTGGGAGGCGGGAGGATTGCTTGAGCTCAGGAGTTCTAGACCAGCCTGAACAAGAGCGAGACCCCATCTCTACTAAAAATAGAAAAATTAGCCAGGCATGGTGGCACATGCCTGTAGTCCCAACTACTTGGGAGGCTAAGGTGGGAGGATCACTTGAGTCCAGGAGTTTGAGGTTGCAGTGAGCTACGATGACATCACTGCACTCTACCAAGGGCGACAGCAAGACTCTGTCTCTTAAAAAAAAAGAAAAAAGAAAAAAAACCACTCTCATATTCTATTTCAGATAATTTCTTTATTTTTTCTCCTTGTGTGGAAAATCTCACCCTGTTTTATTTTTTTTCCCAGTCCTATGGCAATTAAACCGATTTCAGACTAGCTTGCAACATGGCCTACTTAGTAAGGAACACTTTGCAGAAGTAGAGTGGGAGTTATGTAATTGCTTTCCCTGGTATTCCTGCTTGGAGAGCTGCTCGTTCAACTACTTCAGATTTAATAGCACAATACTCTGTGACTGGCTCTTCAAAAATAGCTCTTTAATTTGGGCTTATGTTGACTTTTACAACTCTCCCAACTCAGACATTTTGAAAGTAATGAGTAAAACAATAAATCCTCTAGAAGAAAACAAGAGAATATCTTCATGATTTTAGAATGTGCAAAGATTTCTTAATTAGGACATAAAAAACACTAACCATAAAGGGGAAAAAAATGTGATAAATTGTTAAACAAGCACAAATTTTTGTTCGTCAAAAGACACCAGGCCAGGTGCAGTGGTTCATGCCTGTAATCCCAGCACTTTGGTAGGCCGAAGAGGGAAGATTGTTTAAGGCCAGGAATTCAGAACCAGCCTGGGCAACATAGCGAGATCCCCATTTCTACAAAAAAAAATTAACTGGGCATGGTGATGTGTACCTGTAATCATAGCTACTCAGGAGGCTGAGGCAAGAGGATTGCTTGAGCACAGGAGTTTAAGGCTGCAGTGAGCTATGGTTATGCCCCTGCACTCCAACCTGGGTGACAAAGCAAGACCTTGTCTATAAGAAATATAAATAAATACATGTATGCATACATACACACACACTAGTAAGATAGATAAAAGGCAAGCCACAGAGTGAAAGAAGACACTCTAATATGTAAATCAAAAAGACTCATACCCAGAATATATAATTTCAACAAATCAATAAGAAAGAGACAGCACAATCATAAAATGGGCAAATAACATGAACAGGCATTTCATAAAAGACTATCCAAAGGACCAGTAAACTTTTTTTTTTTTTTTTTTTTTTTTGAGGCAGAGTCTCACTATCTTGCCTGGGGTGAGAGCCGTGGCTTCAGCCTAGCTCACAGCAACCTCAGACTCCTGGCTCAAGCAATCCTACTGTCTCAGCCTCCCGAGTAGCTGGGACTACAGGCATGCGCCACCATGCCCGGCTAATTTTTTTCTGTATATATTTTTAGCTGTCCAATTAATTTCTTTCTATTTTTGGTAGAAACGGGGTCTCATTCTTGCTCAGGCTGGTCTCGAACTCCTGAGCTCAGAACGATCCGCCCGCCTCGGCCTCC
>RJWJ010026063.1:0-23273 GCA_004363605.1 Indri indri
GTTGGCTTAATGTCATGCTCCTGACAAGTCAACAAAGAGGAAAGGACAGAGGGATTAGGAAGCAGAGGACCACAGTCCTCAGAGCATTACATGCCATCTAATGTGTTGTGTTTATTGCCTGCTGGGAGGTGGCCAACAAGGCAGCTTCCTGGAGGCTTCTGCTTTAAGTCCAGATGTTAATCGTTGGGATTTTCAAAGTACCCAAGAGGTGCCATGGAAGGTCTGTGCACTAGACAGTTTCAAGCAGAGAAGAGGGACCATCAGCAATCCTGAAAAGCTGGACTAGACAAAGAGCTGGGTGGAAGGAGCCAGACCATGAAATCCCCCAGGCCCTTCCTAATGGCACTGACCTTTCACATAACACCGTTTCCGGCTGTCATGGCTCTCTAACTGTCTCTCTCCTGGGGTCCTTACCCACTTGTGACTTTCTATTGTCATTATTTATGCGGAGTGTGTAGTTGATTCCTACAGGTTACACTCTTTAAAGGACAGATCTACACTTGGTCTGTCTTTGTATCTACCTTAGCACAACGTGTGGCCCCTACTAGGAACTCAGTGAATGCTTTTTGTATGAATAAGTGATTTCTACGAATTAAGCTCTATGAAAAATTTTCTTAAGCATGGGAAGAAATTGTCTTATGCAGCAGCTATGTGTTGGACTGAGTATGCACTGAATTTTTCATGGCATCTATTGTAGAACTTAACTGAAGAGATGGCTAAGATATAGAGTGATGCACACTAGGAGATTCGGGGCAATAGTACTGGTCTACGGCACACATTTTCATTTAGGTTCTGGGACTGAGAGGAGGACTCTGAAAGGGGCTGATGGGGACAAGTTGTCTTACCAAATAATCGCTGAAATTCCAAGCAAAAACCAAAAAGTAAAAAAAGAAAATGAACAGAACCATTTCAGGCATGTTCTCTTGCCATGGGTATGTGTTAGCGCTCAAGATTTTCCCCTACGTTGCTTTGAATTTATATTGGCCATATTCTAAAAAGATATGCCTTGCCCTTGCAAGTTTTATACCTGAAAAATTTGTGTCTTTATGTGAGGAAAGGTTAAAAATGTACATTTTACGAAGGGGAGGGTGGTGAAGCTAAGTTACATATCAGTGAAGGTGACAGGAGTCAAATGTCATGAAGAGGAAATCCTGAGGGCTTGCTCTGTATGTTTTCATTATTTGTCATATGTGAATAATAGTATTATTATTATCATAATATTAATATTATCATGATTATTATAACATTATAATATATTCACATATGATACATCAGAATATCACTAGTATGTGAATAGTCGAGTTACTGCTTCAGGTCAAATACTTTGTATTTAAACATGTTGAGAAGTGAGTGCAGCCAGGAAGAGTAGCAAGGTCATGAAACACACCAACCAGTGGATAATCCACATCCTCCACCAGCCCACAGCAAACCAGGTTCTACCACGGAATGACGGGGAAAGCACATTAGTGACGAGAGGACTAATAACTGTAGGCTTCTAGGCTTAATCACCCAGTTCTCCTTGCAAACAATTATAATATCACAGTTCAGAGTTTGGAGCGATCTAAGGAATAATCCTGTTTAACTGCTTCATTTTACTTTGAAGAAGTGGAAGCGCAAAGCACTTAGGTGACTTCCTTTAGTCAATGACAAGTGTCAATGCTGGAATCACAACTTGGGTATATATTTATGTGTAATTTTAGATGTCGCTTGGGTGATCATCCAGGCATTGGATTTAAAAAAAAATTAATATTTATTATCATCAGTGAAAATTTGGAATATATAGAAGTGTAGAGAACAAAAAATAATAAAAATGACCTAAAGGCTCATCCCTGTACCATTGTCATTAACAGTTCCTTCTTGTACTTATTTACTGTTTCGCTGACATATTTTTAAACCTTTTTCAAGTATACTTTTTTTTTTGCATTTTGCTTCGTTACAGTAATAATTCGTCAATTTCTCCCCATGATTACATGACTATAATATCAAAGGAATGTATGTGCTGTGTTTTATATGGGTATTTCCATCATGTTGGACACGTAGGTCCTTTCTGTCTTTTTCTGTTCATATATCACACTGTCCTGAACACCCCTGTTCAGAAAACGCTTTGTATAAAAAGATAATATTCTTAGAGCCATTTCCCACAATAGTAATTGCTGGATTAGGAGATAGAAACATTTGTAAAAATCATAACACACATTGCCAAAAAGCTCACTAGTGTTTTTTATTAATGTCCTTGTTGTTGTTGTTGTATTCTTTCAGAAAGAAGTTGTTAAAAAAAAAAAAAGTCCCTCTTCGGCTTTGGCAGCTCACCAGTTTGAGAAAGTTAACTGTCAACAAAAAGGCTTAAATGTGCCCAACGACTTTTTTTCTTCATGAAGAACATGAAACTGCCGGGCGTTAGGCTGAACCCAGCAGCTATAACAGAGGCATGAGACACCTCTCCTCCCACCCAACAAAGAGAACCAACAGGTTTACGGTACGATGGAAGACCTGTCCTGAAACACTGTGTCCTTGGCTGTTGGTGGTGGACAGGTGAATTTTCTTACTTCATAATTTATGACAGCCTTTATCCTTGTTTAGATAACCATTTTACCTAGGAGGAGGAGTTTTGATGAAAAGTAAAAAAGAAACAAGGAATAAACCTGTTAAGAACCCCAGGATTCTAGAATTTTATGGCTGGTAATGACACAGATATCAACAAGTTCTGGTTCAATGAGAATATTTAATACAAACCAAGGCCTGGGCAGATTTAATGGCTGGATGTGCAGTGCAAGCAGTTAGTGACAGAACGTCTTCAGAAAGAACATCTCATACACTTTCTAAATGAAACATGTAACACTCCCACATTCTTTTTAAAGCATGGGCCATGGTGGTGTTAACATCGCTATGTTCACATACTCTGGGTTTTTGGACAAGAACATTAATTTTATTTTGCATCATCACTGCTTTAGAGTTGGGGTAATTCTGTGACTATGTGAAAAACCGCTGGGCTGGGATTCTGAAATCAGAATCAATTCTGAAACCTGGATCAGGACCCAATCTAGGAGCTGGATACTTAAAATCTCTTATTCTCAGTTTCCTCATCTACAAAACAGTCCTGTGTTGCCTATATCATAAGCGCAAAATAAGTTTAAATTAGACAATGTATGCGAAAATAATTTGAAAACATCAAACATGATTTGAATGTAAGGGATTCTAAATATTAATATAATTTCTCCTATTCTCAATGTAGCATCGGGCCAGGGCAATTTAAAGTTAGAGTTTGGCTACTATCAAAAAGTCGAGTGATAACAAGAGTTGGTGAGGGCGTGGAGAAAAGGGAACCCTTTTCCACAGTAAGTGGGATTGCAAATTGTCACAGCCGTTATGGAAAACAGTATGGAGATGCCTCAGAAAATTAACAATAGAACTACCATATGACCCAGCAATCCCTCTTCTGGGTATATACCCGAAGGATATGAACTCAACACCTAAAAGAGAGATCTACGCTCCTATATTCACTGCAGCACTATTCACAGTAGCCAAGATATGGAAACAACCTAAGCATCCAACAACAGATGGATGGGTGAAGAAATTATGGTACGTATTTACAAAGGAATATTATTCAGCCTTAAAAAAGGAGATTTTTAACGTTTGCGGCAACATGGATGAACCTGGAAGGCTTGCTAAGGGAAGTATAAGCCAGACATAGAAAAATACTGCAGGATCTCACCGATATTTGGAATCTAAAAGAAGTCAAATACATAGGAAGAGAAGAAGGTGGTTACCAGGGGCAGAGAGGGGAGGGAACCAGGAAGAAGGGTAGGTCAATGGGTACAAACTTGCAATTATGTAGAATGAACAAATCTAGAGATCTCATATACAGCAGGAGGATTATAATTAATAATATTGTATTGTATTTTGAAAATTTGCCGAAAGAATAGATTTTAGGTTTCTTACCCTCCCCCCCACACACACATAACTATGGAAAGTGACAGATTGTGTTAAATTGCTTGCCGATAGTAATCATTTCACTATGAATATGTACATCAAGGTTCACCTTAACAATAAAAAAACGTAAATAAATAAAGTTAAAATAACTTTAAGTTGGGACTTACATTTCAGAGGTCGTAGTGGAATTTAATTTTCAGGAATGTATTTCAGGATTTTAGATCAGAGGTCCCCAACCTTTTTGGCACCAGGGACCGCTTTCATGGAAGACAATTTTTCCACAGACCGGTGGGAGGTAGGGGGGATGGTTTTGGGATGATTCAAGCATATTATGTTTATTGTGCACTTTACTTCTGTTATTATTACATTGTAATATACAAGGAAATAATTATACAACTCACCATAGGTTGGGGACCCCTGTTTTAGATTCCTGATTTCAGAATTTAATGACGGAACACACAACTGGGTTTTCTGAAGTAAGGAAGCCAGGGAAAGGAAATGCTAAAAATCCAGGTCAAAGAAACAGGGTGCCAGGCACACACAGTTTCACTTCCTCTACTAGATGCTTGGGAGCTTTAGCATTTAAATTTTTTCAAGTTCAAGCCTCTTATTTTATGAAGAAGAAACTGAAGCCTAGAGATGTAAAGTGTGATTTTACTTAATTACTAGAGGTCTAGGGCTATTTTGATCTATTTGATAGTTTAGAAAAATAGGCAATTTAGAAATAGTTGATTAGATTATTAAATGTTGGAAGTGCAGAGAAGGTTTTCAGGGTGATTGCTACTTGCAGTCAAGTAAAAGAAAGGTAACTAGTTCAAGGATATCTTCTCTAAGGCCTTTTATTGAATACAGCTCACAAACAAGCTCTTTCCTTATAGACAATGGCAGTTTTAGAAGGAGCTTCTCTTGTCCCCTGTACAGACTGTGGTTGAAATGAGATCCAGAAGACATGTTTTTTTGGCAAACCAGTCTTCCATAAATCTGGAAATTTCTCGTTTATACCTAAACTTTCTTTTCAAAGGAATTTTTAAGAAAATGTTTCTAGGCCAGGCGCGGTGGCTCACGCCTGTAATCCTAGCACTCTGGGAGGCTGAGGCGGGAGGATCCTTTGAGCTCAGGAGTTCGAGACCAGCCTGAGCAAGAGCGAGACCCCCGTCTCTACTATAAATAGAAAGAAATTGGCCAAAGAACTAAAAATAGAAAAAATCAGCCGGGCATGGTGGCACGTGCCTGTAGTCCCAGCTACTCGGGAGGCTGAGGCAGGAGGATCACTTGAGCCCAGGAGTTTGAGGTTGCTGTGAGCTAGGCTGACACCACGGCACTCTAGCCCGGGCAACAGAGTGAGACTCTGTCTCAAAAAATAAATAAATAAAATAAAATAAAATAAAAGATTATTTAAAAAAAAGAAAATGTTTCTAGCACTTTTAAATCATAAAGACAAGCTGAGTCAACTTGAAGAGCAGGAGCCAGAAATTTGAGAAAGTTCTATTTTACTGAGAAAGGAGAAAAGTAAAAAAGAGTCATTGAGCCTATCAGTGTAAATGACAGAGCCCTATATTTAGAAGTTCAGCAACTTTTGCATTACATATTATTATGATGATTTTTTTAAGAGATGGGGTCTCACTATGTTGTCCAGGCTAGAGTGCAGTGGTCATTCACAGCCACTATCATATCTCACTACAGTCTCAAGTGATCCTACTGCCTCAGCTTCCCGAGTAACTGGGACTATATATGTTATTTTAGACATATATTTCTATCTCACTTTTTTAGAGCTGTGAAAATTACAGTCTGATGGGACAGATAGTCTATTAACATCTAGACACAGCCTTCATGCTGGGGTGTGTTTTACCTATATGAATAGAATGATCAGTGATTGACGTGAAACAGGATATATTTTGTATTCAGATGAAGAAGTGAGAAATAGATAACTCTCACTTTCTGTCATACTATGCTCTTGGAAGTGATTTGAAAGCAGAACCGGTGAAAAACAAGTTGTTTTGTTGTTTTGGTTCTTTTTCCAAGTCTTCAGTTACTCCCTTTTACTCCTAGGCTGACAGAGCAAAATGCTGACTGACTTTATAAATGGATTTATAGAAACTGATGAATCAGGCCCTGAAACTTAAAGATGAGTAGATCAGGCCAGCAAAAAGTGAAATAGAGGTGATTTTAAAGCATCACATGTTCCAAGCTGAAAGGCATTCAGGTTTATTTATGTTTGCTCTCAGATTGTGGACTCTGACAGGTACTTAAGAGGCCACTCCAGAAAGTGGTTCAACAAGTCATCCGCAGTCGGTGTTAATGCTCACAGCCTAGACCTAATGATGACTGAGCTTACTTTAAGTTAAATGTCGAGTTCCTTTCATCTGGGAAGGCAGAACATGTTTGTTCACCAGTTCTGTAAGAAACAAGACAGTTGTATACAGATACCCAGTCCACAGAGTGTCATTAATTAGCACATACCAGAAGCTGACTCAGTTTAGATCATGTTTTCTAACAATTTTCATGCATTCACTCTATTATCTTTTTTGAGTACCATCTATGCTACTTAGAGGTGTTTACTGAGATGTGCAAGACCAGTGGAATAGCTGGTTGGGAAGGATCCTGGAGTTTTGTTTTGATGGCGTTAAACTGGAGATGCCCATTGGACACCCATGTCCAGGGGTCAGTTGGACCTATGCATCTGGAGTTCTGGGTGACAGAGACTTAGAACTAGAGTATTGGGTGTCATCAGTGTATATGTGGTATTTAAAGCCATTTGACCGGGTGTAATAAATGAAGAGTAAGTCCTCGGGATGCTTGGACCTTTACTCATTAAACAGAGGAGAAAGAGTGAAGGAAAATGAGAATGAGTAGCAGGTGAAATAGAAAGAAATCCAGGCAAGAGATTTTACTAAAAACTCATAGTTTTACCTAGTAGATCTGACAGATCCTTCCCTCCCCTTTAGCTATATTTGGGGAAACAAACAAACGAACACAAACTCTAGAGTAAATGTTGTAAGTTTCTTGGTAATGCTTATTATCTGTATCAGCTAAATCTCACAAATAACATTTTTTGTTCTCATAGTTAAGTATTGGGAGAAGGCAGAGGAAACAGTGATATTAGGAAATGACTTCATCTGCAAGGAAGATATAAAAAGGTATAGACATCAACACATGATGCAAATAGCACATCACAATTCATAAAGCAAAACCTATAGGAAACAAAAGAAAAAGAGGCAGAAATATGTTAGCTGTGGTAGACTTTAATTTTCCTCCCTCAGCCCATGACTGATTTATTGGCTTTTGAAATCTGAAACAATCAGGATAAAGTCTCCGGTTACGTTATTGTTTTAGCTCTTTGGTTCATGCTCTGAGAATGGAAAGATAAAGCTATGGAAGGTCAGAGAAAAACTGTCTGAACATGGAGCCAAAGTACTAGTATTTTATTCATTCATTTAATTTATTCTTATTGTATGTAAGCTGTACAACATGATGCTTTGATATACATTTACGTAGTTAAATAATTCCTACAGATCCAATGTACTTTTAAAGTTATCTGCATGCTGAAGACCAAAATCTGCTATGGAGAACAAGCATCTGAATAATTTGTGTATATCCCATTAGGTAACCACAGACATATACATATGTATTCCCTCTATACATTTTATACTATAATAGAAACTCCTCCTTCCTGCTCACTAGGGCCTGTTTTGTTAATACAAAACACAACAAAACAAACAAAAACCTTTCCAAAAAAGCCCTAGTGAGTTTAATGGATCCCCTTAATTTGCATACCAAGTCCTGGTAGCAGAGTGATTTGGGACAATTGTCATGTAAATGACATAGAGGACTGCTTCAATTCAAAAGAAAAGATTAAAGTAGAAACACTTTCTTTTTGCTGGTCATTGCTAAAAAGAATCATATTAAACTTTTTGTTTTTGTTTTTTTGTGCTTTTTTTGAGAAAGGGTCTCCCTCTGTCACCAGGGCTAGAGTGCAGTGGTGTCATGATCGCTCACTGCAACCTTGAACTCGTGGGCTCAAGCGATCCTCCTGCCTTAGTCTCCTGGGTAGCTAGGACTACAGGTGTGTGCCACCATGCCTGGCTAATTATTTTTTTCTATTTTTTGTAGAGATGAGGTCTTTCTCTTGCTCAAGTGGTCTCTCGAATGCACTCCTGACCTCAAATGATCCTCCCACCTCGGCCTCCCAGAATGCTAGGATTACAGGTGTGAACCACTGCACCCAGCCTAAACTTTTTTTTTTTTTTTAAATGAAGTGAGCACATTTAGGGATTTCTGTTTCCTTTATGTACTAGGGGATCCTCTATTGTAATTTCTTCTGTTTGGGTTGGAGAAAAAAATCAGTGATCGGGTTGAAATGATTTACTTTCAAGCAAGAATGCAAAAGTAGTAGTGATCCAAGAAGGAAACCAGAGACAAATGCGAAAGCACTTTATGGAAAAGAGTTGGGGCCATGCATGACTAGATACAATACTCCACGTGGGCAGGGGTCAATGTGTTTGGCTTATTGTTGCACGGGCAACAGCATCTGACCAAGTGGCTGCTCTGTAAGAAGCACAGGAATGTATGAATGAATGCAACTACTATGTAGGTTGCAGGGTGATAGATTTCAGTTGAGGAAAGGGACTGAGAGAAGAGGAGATCTAATTTCTTTCAGTGGCAAGTAGCAATTAGGATGGACAGTTGACCCTTGAAAAACATGGGGATTGAGGCGCTGACCGTCGACAGAAATCAGGGTATAACTTTTGACTTCCCAAATGCTTAACTACTAATAATAGCCTACTGTTGACTAGAAGCCTTACCCATACCATAGACAGTGGGCTAACATGTATTTTGTGTGTTATTATGTATTCCATACTGTATTTTTGCTAAAGTAAGCTATAGAAAAAAAATGTTATTGAGCGAATCGTAAGGAAGAGAAAATATATTTACTATTCATTAAGTGGAAATGGATCACCCTAAAGATCTTCATCCTCATCATCTTCACATTGGGTAGGCTGAGGAGGAGGAGGAGGAAGAGGAGTTGGTCTTGCTGTCCTGGGGTAGCAGAGGCAGAAAAAAAATCCACCTATAAGCAAACCTGTCGTTGTTTAAGGATAAACTGTACATTTGTCTCTAGGTCTTTTTAAAAAATAAGACCACATCTTTTGTGAAAGAGCAAGAACATGAGCAAACCAAGAGTGCTAATTATCAAAACTGTAACTCAAAAAATACTCTTGGATTTTTGTGAAACACGAGGGTGTCAAATGTATTGTTTTTCACTTACAGAATTTGTTTTCTAGTTATAGAGAAGAAAATTCTGTTCCATATACATAGGAAACCATTCTAAAATTAAACAACATAGCTCTACGAAGAAAAGATAGTTTGAGACAATTTTTGCTCTAAGGACTGACATCCAATGAAACAATAAAGAGCAAAGGACATTAGTCATAAATAGAACTCCCTATTTGGCAGTGATGTGATCTTTCAAGAGGTTTAAAAAAATATGTTGCAATCCTGTTAATTGGATTCCTCAGCTCTGATTATCAGTCTCATTTGATTATTAACCTAATTGCTATCTAAATCAAGGAAAGCTATTCAGTGATTGTTTCTTGATTTTTAAAATATATTTTGACTGGTTAATGCAATATCTTATTTATTTTGTGTCTCGAGCAGTGCCTGCTATACTGTTGTTTTGATTCAACTTGGAAAAATAATTTATTAGTAAAGACATTGAAATTAACAGTCTATTATCATTATATGTATGGGTCAAGTTGAGCTGTGATGAAATTCATAAGAACTCAGAAAATCAATGGGTCATCAAAAGGGATTTGATTCCATGGGGGATAATTTGGAATTACTCTACTGTAATCGAATTTCGAAAGTAGAGAAGCTCTTGATATAGTATAAATACTCTATTTCATAGGTATAAAAACTGTGGTTTAGTATTAAATGTGTGCTATTTGGCAGGTGTTTACACGGGTGGGGGCAGGTATGGTGGCTCATTTCATTCTCGCAGCAAATCAAACGGAAAAACTGGGGTTCATAAAGCAAAATGTTCTGCCTATGGCCCATGAAGCTGCCTAGGTATGCTAAGTTAGGGCCTGAGTTTGTTTTTCTGCCTTCTAATACAATCATGTGTTGTTTAATGATGGGGATACATTCTGAGAAATGTATCTTCAGGTGATTTCATCCTTGTGTGAACATCACAGAGTGAACTTTCACAGACCTAGACGGTATAGCCTACTACACACCTAGGCTATATATGGTATAGCCAATTGCTCCTGGGCTACACACCTGTACAGCCTGTTACTGTACTGAATGCTGTAGGCAGTTACAACACCATGGTAAGTATTCGTGTAGCTGAACATATCTTAGCATAGGAAATGTACAGTAAAAATATGGTATAAAAGATAAAAAATGGTACAACTGTGTAGGTCACTTACCACGAATGAAACTCACAGCACTGGAAGTTGCTCTGGGTGAGTCAGTAAGTGGCGAGGGAATGTGAAAACCTAGGACATTACTGTACACTACCGTAGACTTTATAAACACTGTACGCTTAGGATACCTAAATTTATAAAAAATTATCTTTCTGTCTTTAATAATAAATTAACCTTGGCTTACTCTAACTTTTTTATGTGATGATGTTTATAAAGGAGGTTTGTTTACACCAGCGTAACCACAAACGTGAATAAAGCTCTGTGCTATGATGCTACAACAGCTACTACATCACTAGGTGATGGGAATTTTTCAGTTCTATTATAATGTTATTGGACCACCATCGTATTCAAGGTCCATCGTTGACTTAAATGTCATTATGCAGTGCTGGACTACATAGTATTCTTTCCACTACTGAACACTATCAATTATATTCTTTCTCAAGGTCATGGATATTTTTAAAAAGCAGATTAAGTAAAGGAATTCTTAAAAAGGTACAATTTCTTCTATATGAAAACATTTTCAGAGTAAGGGAGGAAAAACAGATCCAGGTACTAAATAATTTTTAGTTAGCAAGGTAGGGAGAAATGAAGCTACATTAAATAATAATATAATAGCATAAAAAATGAGCCTTTCAATGGGACATGGTTCATTATTATCCGCTCTAGTTCCCTCCTATAATTTTAACTCCAAATAGTCACTTGTGATTCACAGGCTGAATGGGGTGTGCCTCCGCCCCAGCTGTGGCTGAAGCATCAGAAGAAAAATGGATTGGGAAGGTGGGAGGATCGCTTGAGGCCAGTAGACCCCACCTCTAGGAACAATTAAAAAATTAGCTGGGTGCAGTAGTGCACACCTGTAGTCTAGCACTTTGGGAGGCCAAGGTGGGAGGATCGCTTGAGGCCAGGAATTTGAGGCTGCAGTGAGCTATGATGACCCCGCTGCACTCCAGCCTAGGTGACAGAGCAAGACCTTGTCCCTCCCTCCCCCCACCCCCCACCCCCAAAAAAAGAGGAATGGGAAGAGGACTGGACTTGGAGTGAGATCTGGGTCAATACCTATTGTTTCCCTTACTAAGACTGAGGCGTTCGACAAGTTTTTAATTGCCCTTATATTTGGGTTTCTTCTCTCTAAAGTAAGGACCTATCCCATGGAATTGTAGTGAACATCCAGTGAAATATGCATAAAAACAAAACAATACAAAACTAAACCAAAAACAATAAAAGCCATACATCTGTGGTTCTCGACTCTATCAAGCCCTTTCGATAAAAGTCTGTAAGACAACTTAACTATCTTGAAATGAAATTTACAGATGCTATAATTTATCTACAAAGATAATTTTAAATCAAAATAATAGCTGCCATATAAAAGAGAAATAAAGCAAAATAAAAATAATTTGTAGTAAATAATAAAATACAAATTCTTCCACAATTCTGCAACTGAAATGGCTCAGAAATTCAAAAACATTTTGTAACTCATTTGGCAGCAAAATCTGATATAGCACAAATGAAACTGCTGTGGTCTTTATTTTTCCGAATTAGTGTAAATAGGCAGAATTTCTTCTGCAGAAAAATGAATGGTTTTGATTATAGGTACTCGCTCAGATTCCACTAGTAGTATTACATAATATACACATACATGCACCAGATTACCTTTCGAAAACATATTGAGTTCTAAAACACATCCAGTCCCAAGAGTTTTAGAGCAGGAATATGAACTCGGTAGTGAACAATTATACTAATTCTATGCCAGGAGTTACTCTTAGCTCTCAAACCTTGTTAATATCTATGAGATAAGTACTAGTAGAATTTCCATTTTATAGATAAGGAAAAATGTGACCCAGAGAGGTTAAATAATTTTCCCAAAGTCACACAGCTAGTATGTGGTAAGAGTGAATGGTAAGAGAATGTGGGCTTTGCAGCATACTGTACTGTATTTCAGCAGGTACACTCTCAGGCCCGTTACTCTGGAGGCCATGAAGAAGTACTCCAATGCCTGAAGCTCTGTTTGGAAGAGTTATACATTCTTGCACTGTATGGGTGACTGAAGTCACATAAGCTAATGGAATGAAGTGTTTTTCTGAAATCATGTGAAAAATGCAAAAATTCATTTGTGAAATGAATAAAAAATTTGTGAAAATCTTACGAGAATTTCTGAAAAATGCAATAAATTTCTGAGCAAAACAAAATACACTGTTTCATTTGATTTCTGTGGGCGATTGCATGTTCAGTGTATATGCAATATTCAGTGTATATTAAATCACAGAAAGTTATATATGAAATGGAGTTAGGCACTTGACAAAAATGATAATAAGTAAGGTCTTCATTTGCATGAGTACCTGTTAGACATCAAGCATTGGGTAGGATTCCGGTCAATCCTTCATGTGCAATAACTATCTTGCCCATCCTGGGCCCTGCCTATTTAATGCTAGTCGCCCTCTAATATTTGCTAACAAAATAACCCCAGAAATTTCCAGAAGCTACCTAGGCAGTAGTTCTCAGTTCCCCACTGGGAACTACTAATATACACCATAAGCCACTTTATAAATAGCAGTAATGGTATTTCAGTTTCCTATAGAGAGAGAGAGAAAAGAAGAAAGGGAGAAAAGGAAGGAAGGAAGATGTCCACAAACAAGAACAGAGTAGGTTTTGTTGTTTGTTTTATTTTATGAGTTCTCTAAGCACTGTTTTCCTTCTCTTTATCTCTTGAAACCAAATTCATCCTTTTACTACTCAAACACCATCTCTTGAATGAAGTCTTCTTCATTCTTATCCCCACACCCATCAAAATGAACATTTATCTCTTCTTTGCGCTTTTGAAGTATTTTCGGTACCTACGGTGTAAGATGCAATCACGCTGAATTTCTGTCACAGTTCTCTGTTGATGTCCCTGTCTTCCCTCATGTACCGTATTATAAATATCTTGGATTAAAAGCCTTGCCTTATTCATTTCTGTATCATCTCATAACATGTTCCAATACATAAAGAAACATAAAGGAAAGAGAGAGTGAAAGAAAAGTGTACGTGTGTGTGTTTGGGGATACAGGTGGGCTGGGGCGTGTTCTTTTTCACTGAAATACAACAGGAGGGGCCAAAACAGGTGATGTTAAGGGGAAAATGCAAAGGATTTATTTTTCATTGTCCTAGTCAATAAACTTTGCACAAAACAATGTGACATTTAATTATTTTTAAGGGATTATACCAACGACATAATCCATTTTATAAACAGAAATATTCGAAAAGGCTGTCAGACTGTCTTGTCGAGGTTTTCGCCATTGTGATTTTCTGAGGGCTTTACCAAGATAAGCCTTAGTCCCTTCGGTGTAAATGAAGGATAGACCATGACAAACAACATCCTCCAGACCAGGTCTGTCTCCTCGTTGCCTAACCTCATTCACTACTACTTGAACTTGGACAGACCAAGAAACAAAACCCGACGCGTATACTAATCTGATGGCCACTTACGAAGAGATGTTGCCTGTTCAAGTAACACCCAGTTAATGCCCAGCCTGTATCTGAGACCCTTTTCAAGGCATGGCATGTTATACACATCAGAAATTAACCACTCCTCCCCAGGCCATTGCCTACACAGGCTATTTTCTTAGAGGAAATTAAAATTTGTTGAGTACTAACACAGAAAACCTTGAGGAGGACATCCAATGTTTGCTTTGAAGACCAGAGTGAGTTGCTCTGCACCACGCTCTGACGTGCAGGGACGGAGAGGCCGGGCCCGCCTGAGCCTCAGCTGACCCGGGGGGTGGGGTGGGGATGTGGGTGTTGGGGGGGTGGGGGGCTGCAAGGGCACAGCTGCGTCCTAGCAGTGCTAAAATGAACCTCGTTTCTGCAGTTATTATAAATGTTTTAGGTTGGTGTTATTTGTTTCAGGATTTGAATATCAACAACAATGTTTGAAATGACAAATAATTTGGTATGGAAGGGCCATGTGTTGCCTAAAACTTAACCAAACATTTTATCACAGAAAAGCCCTTTTGGCCATATGGTCCTCCCCACCTCCTGAAAGACATTTATAGTTCTCTCTTTCCTATAAACAGTTTAAAGTAACCACGATAAACATTCTGGAGAAAAGCTAAACTTGCATTTGCTATTCTCCTGTTGATTATTTGCGATAATAAGAAAATGTTTACGCCTGCAGAGGTGAAGTTTATGTGGGAGGCCCTAATGCATACACCCCCTTATGGGGTGATTTACTGCTCGTTTATATTGCGAATGAGAAATAATGAACATGATTTTCTGCACCAATGCACCATTTCAATAGCTTCTGTGCACCAAGCTCTAATACTTAGTTCATCAATAAGACATTCATTCCAAACAGTATATTAAGGAGCAAGACATATGCTGCCTTGGTTTTTCTTTTTTTTTCCTTCCAACATTGACCAGAATATTTTTTTCCAAAGGAAAAAGGATCGTGCAAATTATCTTTCCAGAAGCATTCCAAATTTTCAAAGAAAGACCTAGAACCTTAGGAAACTTCAAAGTCATGGCAAGATTTAAATGAGTTAAAGGTACTTAATCTGGTTCCTAATTCCTAGAAGTCAGGACATACATAAATTGACATAATTTTCTTACTGCTTCTTAGAATGTTCTACATAATGAGAGTAGACACCAACAGAGGGTGGCATTCCAAAACAGAAAAAATAGTTTATATTCTATGTAGAATCTGACCTGCTTTCCTCATTATCTCAATCAATACATTGCCATGGGAGGCAAGGTGCGGTGGCTCACACCTATAATCTTAGCACCTTGGAAGGCCAAGGTGGGAGGACTGCTTGAGGCCAGGAGCTCAAGAACATCCTAAGCAAGAGTGAGAACCCTATGTCTACAAAAAGTAGAAAAAATTAGCCAGGTGTGGTGGCACATGCCTGCAGTCTCAGCTACTCAGGAGGCTGAGGCAGAAGGATCGCTTGAGCCCAGGAGTTTGAGGTTGCAGTGAGCTATGACAATGCCACTGCACTCTAGCCCAGGAGACAGAGCAAGACCCTGCCCCCCCCCCCAAAAAAGATTGCCACGGGGATCATGTCTATTTGGAATAAATGTCTTATTAAAGGGAAATTAGTGGAATTAACATCTAAGAGCTATTTCAATATTGTATCAGAGAAAACACTTTACTATTTCTTATTCTTATATGGTTCAAGCAGCCTAAGCAGAATATTAGTCCAGATATACTCTTGGACTCACAATAGAAGTTTACATATTCCAGTATTATCATCACCTGTATTTCTGATCTTCCACCAGATCTATCCTTTGAAATACGTAATGGCTCATAGTTGTCAAGAGAATTAACTCAAAGCTACTCAGTGTGGCATGCAAAGGTCTCTACCATAAAGCCCCAATTTATCTCTCTAGGATTAGCTATTTCCCACTTCCATCCTCCTACCTGTGCACCTACACTTCAGCAGCCCTGTGCCACTTGTTATCTTTTGGACAAGAACTACATGTGCATGCCTCTGCACCTCGATTCATACTGTCTCTCAGGTTGGAATTTCCTTCCCTATTTTCTGTTTTATGAAATACTACTTTTCATTCAACATCCAACTCCCAGTATCACCTCCTCTGTATAGCCTCCCAATCTCAAAGTCAGTCCAAAATGCTCCCTCTTCAGCTTGTACCACCACTGTAGCACCAAGCAAAACCCACACCTCATTGCCAGCCCATCCCATAGGTGTTACCCTCCAGCTAGATTTAGAGCTCATTTAAGGCAAACATTGTCTCATTATCACTGCAGAAGGTGACCAAATAGATGTTTACTTTTGGGACTCACTTGATCAGTAAGAAGTCAGTTTGATAGGCAAACCCCAAACTTCACATTCCCCAAATAAATAAAATGAAACAAAAGAAAACACAAAACAAAAATTTAAATTTAAACTTAAGGGTTTAAGAAGTATTTTCCAGTGACCCAATCCAACGCTTTGAAAGGTCAGCTAAATGAACCCAAGGAGTCATTGAGGGCCAAGAAGCAAATAGTAGCTATAAATAATTCAATTTCATCCCTGTCTTTATGGGATCAGAACAGGTGTATCCCCAAATTTCCTGATTCAATTGCCAGAAGAAACATGAGAGAAAGCTTCCCAATTTATCTCCAAATGGTTCTGGGAGGCCTCTTCTCTTCTTCACTTGCCAACTGACTTCTTTAGTTTAAAACTTACACGGGCTCTTAGGTAAGTGAACAAAAGCACTGCAACCATCTGACCCTCACCGCCATCTCCCTCCTGGCACATAGCTCAAGATAAAGACTAAGAGACTCCTCTATATTCTGCATTTGATTTCCATTGAA
Source organism: Indri indri (assembly GCA_004363605.1). NCBI lineage: Eukaryota > Metazoa > Chordata > Mammalia > Primates > Indriidae > Indri > Indri indri. The sequence continues at coordinate 16,642 of RJWJ010026063.1, forward strand.
TTCTGCCTTAATTTAATTTTTTAAATTAAAAAAAAATTTTTAGACATGGGGTCTTGCTATGTTGCCCAGGCTGGAGTGTAGTAACTATTTACAGGTGCTATCATTGCACACTACATTCTAACTCCTGCGCTCAACCAATCCTCCTGCCTCAGCCTCCTGAGTAGCTGGGACTATAGGTGCACACCACCACACCCATCTTTTATTTAATTTTTTTGTCAACTTTAAGTCACAAGGTTGTGGAGCAAATTAAAGGCGATGAAATATGCAATATAATCAGGCATAGTGTCCCTTCCACAGTAAATGCTCAACAAAAGTAATCCATTCCTGCTTAGTCCCTGAAAAACTAAATATCCTTTGTTCTAGTAGAGTCACCTGCCCACCATGTTGCCGGATTTCTTATAGATATTATCATATCTAAAATTCAATCGCAGTTCGATTACTTTGGCCCCAATGATCTCTTCTCTTGCCAGCCCGTTCCCATCCCAGAACTTTCTGTGCCAGCCATGTTGAACGGCCTGCCCTTCCCCAAATAGAGCGGCTCTGCCATCCCTCTGCACCATGCTCAGGTGGTATCTTCCCTGAAGTACTCACTCCCCATTCCCGTTTCTGAATGGCACATTCCTCCTCATGCTTTAAGATTTAGCTGAAATATCCTTACTCTATGATACCAGTGTATCCAAATATTTATTGCCATAATATATTTCCACTCTTTGCTTGATGTTTGTTCTGTTAGACTGTGAATTTCAGCATGTATCTTATTCATCTTTCATGCTGCCTAGTACATTGCCTGGCATATAACAAGCACTCGATGATGAATGAATGAATGAATTTTTCTTTGCTCAGGTCCAATGAAGTACACTGTCCGTGGTTCCATTGTTTTTAAATCTTTAAAAAAGCTTTACACCTGGCAAAAATGGAGTGTTGGCAATTTTGGAATTCAGTTTTGTTTTGTTGTTGTTGTTGTTGTTTAGGCTAGAGAGACAACCAAGTCCCCAGTGAGCGCTTGGTTTTATCAACAACTGATTTCACTTTGCATAATTTTAAACAGTACTTTCCTCGGTACTCTCCTTTCGACTTGTTATTCGGAGACTCACCTCCTAATTCTCCCCATATCCTTCCTACACACACACTCATACAGGCACGCACGCACACACACACACACACACACACACACACACACACACACACACAGCCCCAGAACAGCCCCACTGTTCTGAAGATTCTCCCAAGATAATTCAATGTGATGATGACCTTTAAGATGAAGCCAGCATGAAGTAAACAATGAGCACTTAGAAAAAACATTTTGTGTTGTCAGCTTATGTTGGGGGCAGAGGGGCAGCGGCCCCAGCGATCTCTGGGGGAGGCTGGGAGGAACAGCTACAGTAAAAGCTACAACCCACACCCCACCCCTTGTTTACAAAGAAAAAGAAAATAGCTAATTGACGTAGGATGTGGGTGAGCTTGGTTTTCATCTCAATCCTGTTTTGCCTCATCTTGCGGTCGCCTTAGGAGCACATCAGGGCCAACCATTTCCAGCGCTTTAGGGGGTAAAAATAAAATAAAATAAAATAAAACAACTCACAGACGTTGGATCCTCCTCTCAGACTCAGGCCAGCTAAAAAAGCAATTCCAATCCCCTGGAGCTACAATTATGTAAAAATCATGAAAGTGTCAAATTCAAGATCTTGAGAAATTACACTTATTTAAGCCCTAGATATTTTATTCTTAGTGACTAAATAAAGAACCTGGTTAGAAATCCTCTTGAAACCCAAATCTCAAACAAATGGCATCAAACATTAGTCACTGGCAAAAAAAGTCTTGAGTAGGGAATTTTCAAATCCTCTTGGTGGTTTACGTGTTTGATGTTTTTTTTTTTTTGTCCAGGTGTATATGTCAACAAGCAGTGGCTGATTAAAATAAATTTATTTCCCCAGTTTAGACTCAGGTAATAGTACCACGGTTAAATGTAACAATGACTTAACCAAACTGCTTCTATGCCGTTGCATGAAATATTTTTGGTTTTTTCATGTTAAAATATAGTGGAGACTCAAACTGAAGTGAACATACATAACTTAGCTCAGGAAATCCTGAATAATATAATCAGATTAAACATCTAAACTTTAAAATAATGCTCTACTGATATAAATAATCACCTACAAAAATTTCAACCCCTGAGGTTTACACTTTGGGAAAAATCCTCATAGGGATTTAATTAGGAAAGGCATCCTTTCTTTTACGATGCAATCCATTCATTATAAACCAATTATCTTAAATTTTTTTTCAGTTTCCTTTTAGTGAAAATTAAAAATGACTAAGAGAGTAGATGTATCTCTTGATATTCTAGTATGCTGATGTCCCAAGATTATCCACTTCCTCTCTATATAACTATATATGATGTAAATGTTTCCTCACAGCAATAAGCTTTGTTGTTATGTTGCAGAAGTTTCTCAGAGGGACTTAGACCATTTTCAATGAAAAACCAAGAGAGGGCCTCATTCTCCCAGCTCCTATAATTTTCTACGGCCTTTGGGCTTTGATGTTCTTATTGTGAAAGATATAAATGAGATAAACTTACCAAAGGTATTTTTAGTTTTTTGAGAACTAACTGTTTCTGGGTATGAGTTTAGAAAAACTTAATCAATTCTGCCTCGTGACTATATATATTTGAGTATAGCACTTAGGTTCACGTTGTCTGGCCTTCCCTCCTGGCCCTGGTGGAGAAGCTTTGCGTGGAAAAAGGAAGCCTCTTAAACCTTTCATTCATTTCTCTACGCATGTACTTTACTAAACCAAGAAGTACAAATGAGTTAGTTAAGAGGTGAGTCCAAAGTTCTGATCTGCATCACTGTTGCCGACATTGGCACTCCTTTCGTCTACGGGAAAATCAGTCTCTCTATAAATTCTTACAATTCCCAGAAGATGACCCTTCCTCGTCTGCAAATCTCAAAGCCTAGTGAAAAAGGAAATCAGTTCCTTGGCTGTGTTTGAGGATGCATCATCTACATGTCAGGAAAGCAGAGAATAGGTTTGTGTGATACAAGGCTGACATTGAAGGCAATGTCATTTCAGATTTGATTCGGTATGCCGCAGTTTTGATTTAAAGAGTCTGTCTGACGCACATGGTGCTCTATATGTGGTATAATCGCTGTAGATATAGGTTAAAACTGCTTTAAACAAACCGAGGTTTAGTTCAGACTTCAACAAATTAGTCTGTTTGTTTGACATCTGATTTCCTTCCAGCCCCTCTTCTGGGGATATGAAAATAGAAAATAGAAATAACATATTTGCCTTGTTACCCATATAGAAGGGGAACTGCAGGTACCAAAGGAGTCTTCTTAAAGAACACATTCACCTGATATATGACAAAGCCTAATCCCTAATCTTCTCTCCGGTCTAGTGATCTTCAGGTGCTTAAAGCCAAATTTTAAGCAATGAGGAATCCCTATGAAACACCCTCACTTCTGACGAATCCTGGAGCAGTTTGTCATGGTCGGTTAGGCCTTCCTTATTTAATCTTAATAGATGATAATTCTAGATGTCATGGGAAGAAAAGAAAAATGAACCTAGGCTGTTCTAACTAGGTAAGACATGAATCAAAGAAAAGAGAGGAGAGAGAAAAGAGTGGAAGTCAGTTGGCCAAGAGTCATTGTTGTCTATTTTTTTTTTGGTTTGTCTATTTTTTTTTTTTTTTGGTTAATATTCATTTTGTATCAGGGTTCCTAGTAGGACTTGAGCTGCACATGCAGAGCCCACGTCACCTAGAAGGTGAAATAAACAGAGAAGCGAATCATGTCATTCAGTAATCTTGAGACATGAAAGAACAATCCAGCAGGGCCGTTGGGGGAGATTTACTTGTGGACAGAGGGTGTGCCTACCACTAGCCACCCTTGTTTTTGACTATTACAGTCAGTCAGCTCTCCAAATCCATGGCTTCTTGCATGTGTGGGTTCAACCAATCATGGATTGAAAATATTTGGGGGAAAAAAACCCGATAGAAATAAAACAATAAAAAATAATACAAATACAAGCAATATGGTATAGCAACTACTTGTGTAGCATTTACATTGTGCTAGATGTTATAAATAATCTAGAGATGACTGAAAGTATATGGAAGGATATGCATAGATTATATGCAAATATTATGTCATTTTATATCAGGGACTTGTGCATCTGTGGATTTTGGTATCTTCCAAGGGGTCCTAGAACCAATCTCCAGTGGATACAGAGGGACGACTATAACATGTGGCCCTCAGGTGATGATCAGTCTTGTTACAGCCTTTCAAGAACCATCTGTGATGGCTACTTCCCTCCCCAAATTCCCCGTGAATCACAACTACGTGTAAAGGCAACAGGTAGGAAGCATTCACTTGTTTTGTTTGATCTTGCTCCAAAAAGAGATCAATCATTTTGTTAGTTAAAGCTACCAGGTTAGCTAGTGAGATGGATTAATCCCAGCTCTTACTTTAAAAGTGAGATGAGCAAGCCCCAAAATGACATCTTTTAAAGGTGGCCTCATTGGTCAGATAAGCTCTTTTTTATTGCTAGATTTGCACTTGTCAAAAGCAACTCTTCTACTCAACAAGATCGTGAGACTTCCCAGGAAAGAATGATGTGTCTTCATCATGGCACCGGGGAACAGACAGAAAACACGATGAAAGTACATGGAATTACCAAAACATGGGTTCACCCTTTGGAAAGTGCTTGAGTCACGCCAGTCCATTAACAAGTCAATTGGTTTAATGACTTAGTGGATGCTGCCTTGGCTCTTTTACAAAGCAGAAAAATAGAAGATTAAAACATGTTTCATCTATTCAGAATTCCGTGCACACAAAATCATTCATATATGGGAAAACATAAGAAAATGGTACTGTATAGCTCACTTAATCTCCAGGCAGTATCAAAGCACTGTGCCATTGATAAGGATCCAAGACAAGAAGACAAAGTAGAGTCCATACTGTCAAAAAAATCACTAGAATATTTTCTAGAGCCATACTTTTTTTTCTCACTTTACATTTAAGAAACTTCATAATAGAAATGCATTCTGGAAAAGGATGATTTTCTGCGGGGGGAACTGGCACATCTCAAATCATGGTTGGGATGTGGCAAAGTCATAACATGTAACCAAAATGTTTGTATCCCCATAATTTCCTGAAATAAAAAAAATTAAATAAAAAAAAAGATTTTCTGGCAAATGCAAGATAAGGTTTATATAAACAAAAAATAATCATACATGCTTCTATGTAGGAAGGTTTGCTAAATAAAATGTAGATGGCTAGTATCTATTGTAGGAGAAAAATGTATATCAGCCCACGAAACAATTGAGAACACTTACTAGAAATTTGTGTTCTTGTGGAGAAATTCTAGGACAAAATGGGAAACTTTGTAACATCCGTCCTGTTCTTTCCCCAGAAATCTGTAACTATTGCTGGCTTTTTTTTTTTTTTTTTTTGCATTAGCTGCCACTTTTCCCTCCTTGTCCAACCTAAGTCTATTTCTTAAACATGTCCACCTTGTTGTATCTTTTGGCATGTAAAAGTCGATCCATCCCTCAATCCGACTATTTCTTTACTTGTGTTTCTAGCCCTTTGTCCATTGTCACTAAAGGGAGTACATTACTAACTTTACCATTTACTGGGAATGGGAGATATGTGATTGACCTGGTAATTTCTAAGCCAAAGGTTTATGAGGAGGCAAAAGGCAAAGCGAAAGGCTTGGCCACTTAGCATAAAGACAGACATGCCTTCCTGCTTTCTGAGAGACTCATAGTGTATTCAGCAATTCTTCAGAGTATAAGACTTACTCTTTTTCAAGTTTAGCATCCACTACCTACCTTGATTAGACTAGTTCAAGTTTAGCTTGACAGCCTCCTGAAAGGGAGTTTTGATTGAGTGGACCTTGTTTTTAATGTTGTGTCCTCAATAAATCTATTTCTAATTCCTTATTTTATCTTAGTCTAGAATGCACTACATAGTATATACTGTTCGGGGCGCACAGTGAGATGAAACTTTTGGCCCTATCCCAGGCTTTATAATATGGCATCCAAGAGGATCTTAACATTTTTCTGAAAATTTTTAAAAAGGTAAAACAATTGGATTTCAGAATACCCGAGAAGCAACTTGGGTTTCCCTATCAAACCATTCTTTTTCCAGGGACTTCCATTGTTCTGCAGCCCTGAGTGAGGTGTTTCACCTTTTCCCTGTGGTGGAAATAAGCAACAATAGGGCTGCTTTGTGAGACAGAAAGTGATGAAGTCTTTCCAAATGAGGAGGAAGAGGAAAGTGCCAAAGAGCCAGAGGGGCTTTGCAGGAGAAAAATGGATCTGATTTCTTTTAGCTCATAATGAAGGTGATTCTTTGAGTCTAGGCTCAGGTAAATGTGCAGGAGGATGACAATCTTTGAGTCTATGCAGGGGAGGGCCAGTGTTTAAGTGGCGAAAAGCAGATGCTCTCCTCTTTCTGGGTAGCTCTGTCTCTCCTGTATGGAACCGTGAGTACCAGCTGGGTGTTCTCCCAAAAGAGAGTGAGATGGAAACCATGGAGAAGGAATTCCCTGTATGCCTCACAGGTAGAAAAAGGAATTAATCCTTATTTACATGAAACATTCAGATAAGATCTTTTTGATATATATTATGA